>BLKR01004857.1:0-95996 GCA_011170035.1 Teleogryllus occipitalis | reverse complement strand
ATAACAAACACATGTCTATAGATACAAACAGATGTAACACCACTAAGACAACTGGTCAACTCTGAGAACTGTCAAGCTTTTTTTAACACACCTGGACCTGAGATTTTTTTGAAAAATACCCCAATTAGGGACCAAACGTCAAAACGTTAATAAATTATTTGAAAAAATAATAGTTGTGTCTGTAAAAAAATTAAAATACTTTTAGAAGTTAACGAGATAACACACGTTAACCCATTCCGTAATACTACCACATAACCCAGCAGATTGTTTTCTCACACTGTGTTGAGCATAGGATTGCAGGAGAAATAAAACTCTGTAAACATGTGTTAGAATATTCCTCAAATGCGTGCAAACTGATTATATTAATTAAATTTCATAAGAATCTTCGTGATAATGTAGTCTCATCTTCACGCCCATGAAAACATTGGCAAAGGAGGGGAAAATAATTTGTGATTTGAAAAGAAGGAGGGTTAAGTTCTCCTGGGATTTTAGGCACTGTACTTCTTCACACAAACTTTTGAAACCAGATGTTGACAATAATAAAACGAGTAAAAAATAAGAAAATACGATACTTCAGAATTCAGCACACAAATTGGTTCAGAAGAATAGAGGTAAAAGCTAAAATTTCCTAGCTTGCAGATCCTACACTATCAAAGTTCATAAATCGATTCGTTTCAATTTCTATACAAGATACAGACAGAGCACCCTCTTACAGAATCAACCCTATATATTCTCTGATTAAGATGTAAGAGATGGACACTCATCAAAGTAGCTGATAGGGATGCTCAAAACGTCCACATTGCCCCAATTAAAGTGCCCAATTGATACATCAATTTCATCAGTATGTTACATTTTAGTAGTATCCCTAACTTCAGGATCGCATTTTTCTTTAATTTTGAATGGGACACTGCACCGATCATCCAGAACATCTGACAAAAACCCGAGGGGATACGTTCCCCTTTAGCAATGTCCCTGACCTTCACCCCGAACGAAACTTGATGTCATAAGGACCGCCGAGGACTCCGTGGGTTGCAGCTGCTGACACCCACACAAACACACCCACACACAGACGTCGCTCGCTGGATCGACAAGAGCAGTCACCGCCGGGAAGCGGGATCATTAAACACTCGGTGGAACCGAAGTTTTGGAGATATCGAAACGGCGTTGCGTTGTCATGTCTTTATCCGCGCTGTCTCCGCTCTGCGGCGCAGCGCCCAAGAATAGTAGATATTTTGACATATTTGTAATCGAGATTTATAATTTAAGGCTTGAGCTACTGGGAGGTCCCTGATAATATTGAAGTACTAAACATGAAAGCAATAAGAACTTACGAAATACGGTTCAAAGAGTGTGATACTAAAATAATAATTGAGGAATATTACGAAATAGCGCATAAATGTAAAAAGTAAAAGTAAGAGAAGGTACAAATTCAATAAAAATACATAAAGGTAACCTATATTCAGGAAAGTGACATGACTGTTTCAAACTAACTCTTTTTAAGCTTATACGATAATTTAGTTTATAGTATAACAATAGTGTTTACACTTTGTAAGTCTATCCGGGTTAATCTCGGATCCAGCTTAGCGGATTGATTAGACTCACTGAGATATAGAGTATTTTGTCGGGCATTTTTTCAGCTGAATATATAAATACAAAGTAATATTTATATGAAGAATGCTTGTTTAATGGACAAATTACAATTATTTTCCGATCTCAATGCAGTTCTGAACACTTAAGTAAACTTCAAACAAGAGAAAAGTTAGTGTCTGCATGAGAGTTTGCAAAAAATGCCTCACCGCCTTTCCCTTTCTTGGTTAAGCAAAACCTGACTGTTTTCGCGAATATCTTGAAAAAAAAAACAACTACAAAATGCATATTGACTCATTCCGATAGCGCAATTAGGTTCCCAGTAACTCAGTTCACAAGGTCAAAATTGAAAAGTAGATCTCATGGAGAGGGAGAGGGAGAAGCGGACGAGGAAAGCAAGGAGAGTGGGGTGAATGGAATAGGGAGACCACAACCTGGAGGGTTTGGCAGAGTGACAGGGTGGGACTGGGCGTCGTAGGGTTGAAATAAATGTATTAGTTCCATTTTACACTATACCAGGAATTCATTCCTTTTCCAGTCTAGTAAATTGTGAGAAACAAGTGTCGGGGCAACTCTAGTTTGAAATCTTTTTCTCTACCTTTTGGTGCGATAAACATCTCTTCATTTTCAGTAAAACCTGTTCGGAACAAAGTATTAGATTCTAAGAACAATAGAGAAAAGACTAATATCTTCTAAAACATGTTGATGTTAAGATAATTTAGTCTTTTCATATGAGAAAACGAACGTTCTGTTGAGGAATAAGTAATCATGTGATAGAAAAATACTCATTGCAATTTCCACCTTTGGAAACGCGGATTGAAGTCTATATTTTCAAAGGTGTACTGTAGCTAAACCTTGTTGAACTTGCAAGTAAATCGTAAGCGCCCATTCAAGAAAAATTGGGACTTCGTCGATACACATATGACGCAGCTGTGTGTTCGTTTCATTGTAAACTTAAACAACAGAAACACAAGATAGCAATATTCACAGTGCTGCAAACGTAAGCATCACCTACACATTTCGTTCACAGATTTATTTAAATATGTATTCAACAGGTGCATTCCATGGGACATTCACCCTCTACTAATCGCTAAAAAGCAATAGTTGTACTCCCAACTGTTCACTTTCCCGTGACATAGACCCTTCTCTGAAATCCTGCGCAAAATTACACAGAAGCAGCATTTAATTCATATGACACTCAAAATAATGTATATAGGAGAGACTAAACTAATGTTTCCACTTTATTGCGGGGAGCACACTACCTTCTTGTTACCGGAACCCATGTACGGCGTCGTTATGGCTGAATTTGAAAGTCTCACTGCAAGAGAAGACAATAAGGGTATTCCAACTTAATCCTCCGACTAAGGCATGGATATGGTTGCGACGACTGTGACGTGTGAGAAAGCAGCACACCTCATTGTATCAACTTGTACCATTCATTGATTCATAACTTCTGAGGAAGCATGTAATAAAGGACTCTAGTACACGGATCACCTACGTCCCATTAGGATCAGGAACGAATAAGGATGGACCTCAGACGTGTCATGGAAAGTAGCCGACATCGATCGCTCTCGCCTTCCACAACAGGATACGAGTTCATGTCTCGAACAATTCGTGTACAATCTGTCCAGGGCAAAAGGGCGAGGTGGGTGTTTGTGCAGTACACCTGCTATGCATTCTATTCTCTTCGTTTCAGTGAACGTTCCTCGATCACTAATCTCCATCATCTTTTCCAATAATTTTCAAAAACTGTTAATGAATGTGAACTATGAAATTGTACATGGAAAAATCAAGTTAATTGATTGAGATAGCAAAATAACTGTTTTCTTAAAAATATGATACGTACTTCTGTAAATCAATGTCTTAATGACCAAGCAATATTACTGGAAACCCTAAATCGAGAATGGAATACATAAGAAGCTCGTCTAAGTGAACGAACGTAGCTAAAATAGATTTAGAAATGAAAGCAGTTAAATAATAGAGGCATCTCACTCTAAAATCGACATTTCCACCTATACATTATGCACTAACGTTTGCCAGTCTTTCAATGGAATCGAGAAACGAAATTGTTTAAACGACGTGTTATGTGATGGAACATTCAGGATACTCAGGCCGAAGGAAGCTAATGGGACTTCGGTGATGCCAAGCTATTTATCTTCTCAAGCATTTAATTTACTAAGCATTGGAAATAATAACTCACATAAGCTGATGTCGAAGTCGAATCTGCTAGAAATAATTCAGTTCATGAGACATTCAATTATCACGATATTGCGTATACTTCCCTATTTGCAATGATTTAACAAAATGTGGAAACTTCCAGTGGATTCATATCAGTAGCTTTTGAACGCATATTTTATCGGAGTAACTTTTGGATATTAATGTACCATTCTCTAATTCTTCGTTTGTATCGCGGTTTTCTATTTGCAGAAACAAATTCTATATAGATTCTTCGATTACAGTACTGAAATTCTGCTGTTTTGAGCTTCACATACTGTGATCAAGGATCTATTTTGGCATTATCCCCTTGAGAAATTTTTACAACAGATTCGACCACTGGTAGTCAACGGGTGAATTAAAATAGTGGATTGGTGCGTTGAGTGTTGTAAGTAAAGAAGGCTAAAATCAAAAATGATGACTTACAAAAAGGAAAGTGGGCAAATGGGTAAGACAGAAGATGGGTCGCAAGAAACGAATTGATCAATAAATTGCAGGAACGTGAACTCAAAATATATGAGGAAGGTTGAAGAAAGGAAGGACCGTACCAGCTAAAAGTATTAGAAGTATTGAAAAATTTCTGGTGCACCTTCATTAGCCTTCTCCATTTCTAAACCCTTTAACAATACAGCAATTTCTACTGTCATTACATTTTTAATTCATAACAATTGCTGCCTTACTTCCATAATACGTTCTTATTGCTGTAAATTTAAAAACTTCATTTGGTCTCGCTTTTGCTCTTTAAATAGACAAGAAACAAAATGAGCAACCAATACAAAGTGTAATAACGTTTATAAATAAATTACGGCAATTTGGAAAGTCAGAAGAATTGGATCGTAGTCCTACCCTCACTCCACAGTCGCAGAAGTTTTAATTACAAATCAGTAAAAACATAATTAAATTCATAAAAAATCATACACTCAGAGTTTTCAACAGACTTATTATATTCTATTTCTATCGAAAACTCCTTCCCAGAAACTAACCAGGAATATGCCAGTTTCAAGACACGCTATCACTTCGTGCGCTGGGAGCTACGAGCAAAAAAGTAACTTGAGCTAAAAATACACACTCTCTAAGCTTTAAGTAACACAAAAAATGTTTCAGAAGAATTCCATACAACAAATGACAAGATTCCTTTACATTGTCAAACAATTCCAAGTAATCACTATATCTTCATACGAAATTACATCTAATTTACGTACAATTGGTTTGTTTATCAATTTTGAAAGTCATAACAAAATATATAATACATTAGTATATTTGCATGCCAGGAAATAATTTGCGTAATTTATCATTACCCTCTACTAAACACTCGTTAACAATGGAGAAGCCACGTTAATAACATAATTTACAAGAGAATGAAAATATTATCTAATGATCAAAACATTTTAAAATGTCAGTGAATGTAACCAAAGAAACCATTTTTTAATTATTGAATTTTACATAATATTTAGTTCCGCGAGTAAAATAATCTGACATAACTTTAAACCGCTCCTGAAATGTCTTCTATATTACCTATTTTGGAGTTATGAGGTTGTAATTGAGTCTGATAGGACATTGCATGGCCTTTTAACAAGTTTGAAAACATTCATCGCCAAAAAATTAAAAAACAACCCCTTCATGCAGGTGTCGAATTCAACAGGTTGTTTAACAAATAATCACACACGGTAAACTTCGAAATGAATGACAAACAACGCAATTGAATATAGAAATATTATTTCTTAAGTGTCATTAAATATTATTAATAATTTTTCTCCAACAACCGCTCAAAGCAATAGATTATCGCAATGACCCCAAGTACAAAATGGCGAAAAATATTCCAGACAGAAAACACAACGATTTTGGGCAGAAATCCTCCCCACGAGTACCGTGGGAAACAAGTGGGAACGGCACAAAGAAATTTGCACTTTCACTTACCTTCGCTGAGAATCACGTGCAGGAACCTCGGCTGGCGCAGCGCAGTGGAGAGTCGTGGGGCTCCCACTGCAGGGCGGCGGGGCGGTGAGGTTAAGAGTGCGGCAATGCTCCTATCCGGCCACGAGGTAGCAGCTGGGCGTTCGCGAGCGGCGATGTTGCGCCTCCGGAGGTCTCGTCGCAACTGAGCGGGCGGCCGCGCGGCTTGTCCGAGTAACCCACTGCAGGAGATGTGATCGTATGAATGGGCATTCCTTTTCCGCCCCCCTGCCACTCCCTCCCCCTCCCCCAGCATGGCGTTCTCGGTCGGAGAGTAGCAGGAAAGAGAAGGCACTCCGCTGTACGCCGGCACGTTAGGGGAAGGGTCCCCCACTCCCGCGCCGCACGCACTGTGGAAGAAGTTCGGCTCGCCGGCGTTTTTCTTCGCTCAGGTGCCAGCCAAACGGAGAAAGACCATTTAAAATAATTGCTGTTCGCAATAGAACACGTAATCTGTCAAAATGATGGAAATATTGGAATGTATCTATTAAATTAACTTATAAAGTAATGTTTTCACTGTAAAGCAAAAAAATTATTTTAAATTATACTTAAATCTACAAATTTCTTACACAGTATTCGAAATATTCTTTTTTAAGGTTAATGATACAAAATCATATTCGTCTAGTAATGGTAGAATTTTTTCAACAGAGACATTGATGAATAAAATGTCATTCCACATTATTCTCATCTACAACAGAAACAAAGCTTGGACATTAATGGATTTTGCGATTTTTCAGCCAGCTTTCCATAAAGTGTCAAATCGGCTGTAGGCGACTTTGCTGTTCGTGGTTTTTAAAAGAAATAACCCTATACTGGTATTTGTAATACAAATTTCATTTTGTTCAAATATTACGAAGTTGTTACACTGTTTTCGAAAATGAACTAAATACTACAACAGAAATGCATTGAATAATACCCTCTAACGTTATTGAATTAAATTTAACGTAAATTTTGTAAAATTAAATGTATTAACTAATATTTTCTGAAAACGTCTTACCATGAGTTCTTGTATCTGCACAGGTGTTTCTTGGGCTACGGAATCCACAAACCGTCTCTGTTACCTACATACTAGTTGGATTATCAACAAAAGATAATTATAAATGTTGTTTGCAACATCTGACAACAAGAAATATTCGCTCTGGGTGTGATAGACATCGACAAACGAGCTACAGATTTTGCTAGTACTGCCGCCTTATAACTAAACATCCTGTATCTTACATCCAGTAAAATGAGTGCACAAGAAAAACTCCCGGGTAACAAATCATTTAAATACAATTCTGAGACAATTATAGCTGTTATCTCAATCATTGAGCCCCTGTCTATAATATTGTGTGTTGAATGTACTTTCTCAAAAATTGATTACACTTTTTCAAATGAAACGGCAATACGATTAAAATAAATTAACGAGATGACGCCGAACATTCAATTTTACCACACGATTTAAAAGTCTTATTTTCTTCGAAAAGAAAATAATGTTAGAGAAAGAAGATAACTATATAAGTTGTGCATTTATACACAAGTTACATATTCATAAGCTGATGAGAGCTGAATCCAAAAATTGAGAATATCTGCTAATAAGAAAAGGTCAATTATTGTTCGATATTCTCATGACATTTGTTTTTAATAGTTATACGTCATTCACATATTTTGTTGTTTCTTGACATTAAACAAACAAATAAATAAGTAAATAAATAAATAAATTTAGCTGTAAAGGATTCATGTTGACATTCAAAAATGCCAATTTATGGTGGAAACGCGGTCCAAAGAGTATAATTCAGAAGATTATTACAGACATTCAGAAAAAAGAAAAACATCCCCGTTCCTCCAACATGCGTAACAGAAAAACAACTATATCGTCTAAAAACAGAACTGCATCGACCTTAGAGTGTGCATGACACAAAACGTTACTCGAAATCACCAAATCTTACAAAAAACTCTTAATTTCCATGAGTTAATACTATATTGTTATTGAGTCCTTTCGTTATTAGTGTAAAATGTGTGCCCGTATATCATCCCGCTACTAAATACTTCCTTGCCCTGCCTCAGCTTCTATGCATTGTTTGCCTGACAACACACACGAGAGCCATATTTTAATTGTTTAAACTTCCGTTGACTCCTGAAGACAGTGATATTCGCATATTCGACAGTGGGAGCCGGTATGTATCTACAGAGGACTTGTAGAATATAGTTTAGGGGAACGATGTACGGGCAATTTACTCTATTTGCCAGGTTTTTCTCTGTAAATGAAGCTCACATTGTAACCTAAATACTTTACGGTTATCAATTATTTACAAATTCTTTCAAGTAAACGAAAGAAAATTTTGACAAATAATCAACCACATCAATCGTTTAAAAAAAGAATTAATGAGAAGTGTTTAAGATCCATTGCTGTGCAGAAGTCGTGGAAATGATTGAACGATTTCAATATTTCCACGGATATGGTGCTGTTTGACAAACATATGCATTTATACACCCGCACAGATTTAAATGCTGTGAATTTTTAAAAGCCTAATCCATACTGATGAACTGGGGAATGAATAAACAACGAGAGTTCTCAAACTCGCTGTAGATTTTTAAAATTTTGCTTCCGTCCTGCACCCAAAATCGTAAATACACGCGTCATCAAACTTCGGACCAGCAGCGAAGCCACGATACAATGAGCGAGAAACAGATGGTGTTTTCTGTGACTTCATTAAAAAAGTACTTATTGCTGAAACACGATTATATGAAGGATAATTTCAATTACGTATTCTGGCACTAAGCTATATTATGGGATTTGAATAACACGCTACTTCTTAGATTCTCGAGCGACACTGAGAATTTCATGTTTCACATGCGGTGATTTATTATGCTCTACGAGCGGAAGTGTGGCGGTGTTACGCGATAAAAGAGTACTTGAAAACTGTTAATTTTATTCTGAAATCGTTTAAACAATTTAATGAGAATCATGGCTTTGACTTGTTTTCCTAGTTGACGATGATGTTGGAAGTTATTGGTATTGAAGTGGTTTTAGACATAACATGCTCAATTTTGGAGAACTAAAAAAACACTTTGCTCCCTGTCATTGCGTAAAAGCACATTCTAGCGAAAATTACGGAATGTGTTCTCATAAATAGTCTGTATAATCTAAGTCCGGGAACGCTAATTATGTTTTTTATCAGACAAGAATTATTTTTAGTGGAATCTGCGTCATTGACATTAAAGTGCATTTGGGCAAGATTCGATCTATAGGTTTTTTGAAATAACATTTGCACTGTGTGCTTGTAAATTTGAGAAGCATCTAACAACTTAAATTACCACTTACAAGGCTACTTCTTCGAAACCTTTAATGTTGTCTATAAATTTCCAGTTTGCTTCACATTCACTAATTGTATTTTTATACCTTAATTTTGTTTTAAAGTGATGTAGGCAGAGGAACCCAAAGAACGTTCTAAAATTAGTGATTGGATCTACGATCATAAAACCCTGAAGTTTCTTCGGGAAGAGATGTTTATGTCAAGATTGCTGAAACACACGCATGTTTTACAGATTTCCCCAAAAGTCATTAGCATTTTTCTATTCCCTTTTCTATGTACTTACGTATATAAGAGAAATTACTGTAATGCGGAAACGGAAAGTGCTGATTCTTTGTCCAAAAGAACTCGAATTGTGAGGCCCTGATATAAAAAACAGTGGATAAATTTTGTTTCTATATATAGTAACTTTTATTCCCCTAGCACGTTGTGTAATTTAGATTCCGCATTTTATGGGTCCTTGACGCAGAAAAATTGGTTTACGCAAAACGTGTCGATCTGTCCGTGGTCAAAAGTAGGGATTAACCGTTCAGACGATTTTCTCCAAAAATGATATACTGTCGATTTGGACGAACACGAAGCCCTGAGGACATAAAACGAGTTTCTTAATTTTTCGGGTTATTTTACATGACGTCTCAACATTTTAAAAATTTTCTCAAAAATAGCTCCAATTTTTTGGATTACTTCTTTCCTCAGATGAGCAAGTTTAAAAAATGCCGTTGTTCCTATATTCTTTGAATTAACTGAATTTTCGAAAATTCCAAAGTTCAAAAATTTTCATTTTCCTACACCTACAATATTAAAGATAGAGATTTTTTCCTTAATGAAATTCGTTCTTCAAAGACAGATATTTGCATTATGCCATTTTGCAATTATAAGGAGATTTCAAGTATTTTTTCTTGAAATAAAGGCTTCTCTTTAATTTTCAAAAACTACTCAAAATTTTGTGTTAACTTTTTTCTTCTATAGAGTATGCTTATACAAGTTGGGCTGGCAACTTTTTCTGTGAATTCTCTCTATAATTTCAAAAATTCCAAAAAATTAACAATCCAAAACTACAAATTTATGATAGATATTTTTTACCTTAAAGAAATCTATTCTTAAAAAATCTTCAAATGAAGTCCTGTACATTTTTTGAAGATAGAGTATTTCTCACGTAATTTTTGCATGAAGTAAAGGCAATAAAAAATATTTTCCCCAAAACGGCTCCATATTTCTTCTTTATTTTTTTCCCGAAGAGAGCAAGTACGCTAATTCAAGGGACCCATTTTCGTTGAACACTGAATTCTCGCAAAAGTTAAAACAATGCAGAATGTATGTGCTCTTGTTTCCTTACGGAACTCCTCACCAATCTGTATTCTTGTTCACGTCGCAAATTTAAGATTGCGGTCAACAGGTTTGGATCTCCAGGGCACTAAGAAGATTGCAGTGGAGTCTTAAGACGTCGTGGGTCTTGGACCTGTATATAAAGAGTCACGCCTCGCTGACCTTGCTTCAGGTCTGACTCAACGCTCCACGACCGACTCTGTGACTCAAGAAATTCTTATTATTATTATCATGCGCATCGATCAGGCAGTCCGTTTGACCCCTCGTTTCTTAACAAACATCTCTATATTTGTTAGGCACTGACCTGTCAAATTAATTGCGAAGGAAATTCGAATCTTCTTAATACTCAGTATAAGATGGATTCGGATTTATTTACAATTTTATGAGAAAGAAATGATCCGGAATAAAGAATATCGAAACAATCGTATTCATACGTAAAATGCATGCTTTAATTCAGAATAAGTTTCTCTATTAAGTTAAACTAGTTCTATATTTGATGAATAAAATGGTTTATTAATTGTTCTGTATTTAGATTTACCTTTTACTTTCTCGCTTTACTATGTACTTGCGCGCGTACGGACATAGGTTTCTTGACTTTGTTATTGTTATAAGTAATTTTTAGTTGTCATGCACAAAGGTACTTGAAAATATCGTTGTTTAGCTGAAGTAAAAGCTATGCTGTTCACTTGCATTTGATGAGAAGCTTTTTATTGATCGAAAATAGAATTAACGACGAGCGATTGATTTTAAACTAGAGGTGCTACACAAAAAAAAATTCTTGCATTGTTTCTATTTGCTCCGCTATATTATACTACTACACAAACCTGCAAAAGTATTTTCAAGCAGCAACAGTTTTTTTCCGCTTCTCGAACCGAACTCAGATCCTTAGAGTTAACTTGCCGACACATATACCACCCCGCCACAGAAGCGCCGTATTGATCAAACTCGTGCAGAGGCATAAAAACGTAAATGCTCTTTTCATGTAAAAATACCCTCAAAAATCAAAATATCCGTTCGAAACTCCCAAAGCCTCCAGTCGTTCAGGTCAATTAGGGAATATAATTTTCGGAGAAAATAGGTTGAACGATTTATGCGCAAGCGTTGACCATAGACGGACAGATAGTCGTTTTGCCGTCAATCGAATTTTCGGTATCTAGGACCCACAAAACATGGATTATGGTTACACCACGTGTCACAGAAAATTTTTTTCTATACTTATCAACAGAATTTATCATCTTTCTCGTTTTCAGGGTCTGAGAATAAGAGTTTTTCTGAGGAAAATTCGCCGTTTTCCAACGCATGGTTACATAACATTTTCTTCGGCAGTACCTTCGTAAACGCGAGAAAATAATATTCGGAACCGTTAGAGTTACGGTTAAAAAAGACGTTCATATCAGGTTAAAAGGAAAACTAAGTTGGTTTCATGGGTAGTGTCTACAATGTACGAGGGCAGATCGGAAAGTAACGCACAATAATTTTTTTTGAGCAAAAATTTAATTGACACCAAGATACAAAAAACACCAAAGACCTTATACTTTTCTACATAGTCGCCAAGACTGTCAACATATTTCTGCCAGCGTGCTACCAGTTTCAAAATGCCCTGTTGGTAGAATTCCGTTTGGTTGGAGTCTCTGCCCTCTTGGAAGAATACACGCCACCAGGAGATATTGCTACGGTCCAATAAGTCGTCCCCTTACACGCCACTGTAAATTTAACAAGAATTTTTGTGGATTTCACGCTTTCGCCAAAAAATTTCGTACTGCACATCTCTGCTCTTCACAAGTTGACGATGGTAACATGAGGGCCATTTTTGTTTCGTAGTTCAGGCCACACTTGCTAAAGCTGCACATTAAAACAAAATGCCATCAATTGCGCGAACTTCAAACTCGTCGTGCTATTTCACCATTTCAGTGGCAAAATCAACAGAGAAAAAATATTGTGCGTTACTTTCCGATCTGCCCTCGTAATTAAATTTCTTGTCGATAGATTCAGTAGTTTTTAGTTAATACTGGTTCATACTGATGGACAGACAGACAAAAAATTTCTTGACGCGAGATACGTTTTAGTAATCGTATAAGTTCTTTTGTAGCGTAGTCTTATAGGTAACGGCAGGGTTTTCCTCAACCAGGTGTCTGTCACCAGCGGGGCACCACCCCAGCCGGAACAAGCTCTTAGCCCCCGACCGGGCTCCCGGCATATGTGAAGTGCACGTTATTGTGTGTATGTGTGTGTGCAGGTAAGGGATGAGGGGAGGACAAAGGAGGAATGATCGCGCGCGACCCGTGGCCTGTTTGTGAGAGTACTGCCCCGGCATTCGCCTGGTGTTGGAGAAACAACGGAAAACTACCGATCAGAGAAGCTGGCCGCTAGAATTCTCCTCCAGACAGCGACTGAATTCAACCTAGCTGAAAAGCTAATGTCAAAATACCCGCCCCCGTCGGGACTCGAACCTAGGACCTCTCGGTCAGAGGCACTACAGTGACATCAGTAGGTGCGTTAAGCAACCACTCCCTGTCGATTTTGCTATATCAAGTACATACAAACACTGATTTTGGTTACACCTTGTGTTAGAGGATATTTTCTATATTTATCAAAGATATTTATCCAGTTTTTCGTTACCAAGTCCCGCCAATAATTGTTTTTCTCCCGAAAATTCGCCATTTTCCAGCGAACGGCTACATAACTTCCTCTTCTAATGTAATACCTGCGTAAGGGCGACGAAGTAAAAATTAAATCTAAATAAATTTTCGTGGCAAATCTGTGTACATAATATGATGTTGAACCCTCACGAATTTCAAATGGATTTATTAATATACGGTATGTGGGTACTTTATATGGCGTCTGTACATTTTCGAAATTTCCTCAATACGGTTCCAATTTTTCTTCGAGCAAAGTACTCTATAAAATTGTCAAAGGTTCGATATGCGGTAAAACTCTCGGTAAGTATCTCGTGAATTGCAAACTTTTTGCTTCCCCCAACTATATTGTGGGTAATACGGTAGCTCCTGGAGACACGGCGTATTGAATCGGATACTAATCTGGGATTTTTTCTGGTTTGAAACATTTTCGCGGACTTAAGTAGTATCATGCCATTACCTAACAGTTGCATGCAAGATGAAAAACTATGTGCTATTGTGATCCCCCAGTTTGCAAACATTATATTTTTTATTATATCGAAATCCGAGCATTCAACAAGAAAATGTATTGTGATAGAGGCATGTCAACCTCCGCAGATTAACGCATGGATGGTTGACAAGTTGCTTACTCTGTACAGAGCATGCGAACTTTCATCGTGTAATTGACATTACCACAAAGGAAATCGAGCCAAAAAGCCATCAAAGTGGTGGTAATTCTTGTTTAATAAATGGTTAAAATCGGTTGAGTCGTCCAGAAGTTCACCGACAAAAATTGTCATAATACACACAATGCGATGTATCGCATTTGAACCGTACTCACACGCAACGGGCCATATTGACGACGCCCGTTGAGAGGGCGCCAAGATTTTTTTACATGTGAGGGTTCGCCTTGAGTTCTTTGGGGAGCCTGGAAAAGGTTTCGGCGGGCCACCTCTCTAGACTGCGTCGCAGCGATGAAAAATTCCGTTTCACTTGAAACAGGGTGGAGACGTGATGATGATGATGATTATTATTATTATTATTAGTGTTATTATTATTGTTGGTATTATTTCTGGTGCAGTGGATTAACCACTTCAGAGAATAGTTACAGACAAATTTCACACATTGTGCATATGCTATGTTTAAATTATTACATAAAGGGAGGGTGTCCCTTTTTGGGATCCTCTTCAACCATCCAGCACTGCAGAATTTATTTCTCTTTGTAGTTATTTCAGAGCCGTTTTAATATATAAATTAGAGTAGGAATGCAAGAGTTATGGAATTGGTTTAAAACGGGACGAAATTTGTTCTTGGGATGACTGCGGATTCTGTTTATAGAGGAGCAGATGTTTTGCCTAGATGATCAATGTTCTGAGCTGGGAAATTAGGTATATTTGAGTAGAACCTACCCGAGATGCTAGAAATATGTTGGGAGATTGTTGGGAAATGGAGGTCTTTATTAATTTGATTGTCTGAATCACCCCACGGAGCATTTACAGCAATTCTCGACACTATTTTGGAAAGTTTGTAGATGTTTGATGGAATAACAAGTAGCGCCTCCCCAGACAGGGCAAGCGTAGACTAGGGAGGGAAGAAGTAGGGCTTTGTGAAGGTATAGAAATGTTTTGTGTGAAGAGAACACATCCTATTTATCATAGGATATAAATTACGGAGAATGCAAAATGCTAGATTTAAGTGCGAAGGAATATAAAGTTTCAATGTCAGTCGAGTGTCTAATACATCTCCGACATATTTAATAGTCTTATGTTTGGGTGTTGAGGAGATGGAACTATTAGATATTTTAATGGGGGCATGTCAGGGATGCGTTTTAGGGCAAGCGTTTTAGCTTCACATTTCGAATGATACACATTTAGTCTCCAGTCCTCCGACCATTTGCAGAAGTTGTCTCGAGCATCTTGAGTGATTGAATGACGTTTGAAAGTTTGGGATTGCCCGTAAATAAGACGGCATTGTCGGCGTATAACGCTGTGTAGGTATCGTTGGAATGAGGGATATCTGAAGTGAGACGATTAAAAGAGTGGGTGTATGTATTAAAAGAGTGGGTGGAGACACCTAATCCTATGGAAAAATCCATGAACCAGCCTCCGAAAACGTGCGTCTCGCACCTTCCAGAACCTAAAAAGGTAAAGGAACCAGGCAGTTCCACCTCGATTCAAGTGATTGATTAGTGATTCCGAGCGCGTCATCTGCTAAAGTTGTTAGTCGCGTAAGTGTAGTGCATTTCTTATCGCAGAAGGTGGAGGTGATCTTCCCCCACTGATTGGAGAGATCCGGCGCCCACCGACGTCGGCTTGTGAGGTTTTCCTCAACGAGGTGTCTCTCTCCAGCCTGGCACCGCCCCAGCCTGGACAAGCTTTATGTTCCCGATTGGTCTCCCATCAAGTGTGATAGTAAGGATGGTGCATGTGAGTGTAAGACCACCCAGATTCGAATGAAGAGCTGATCTCCTAACACATAAGCTACTCAGGTCTCATATCCCAGAATCTGCTCGTTTTCTACGCCGACAAATGAGAGCACCATCAGAACGGGGAAAAATGGAATATAGGACTGGATAGTTGGATAGATGGGAAAAGAGAGGGAAGAAGCTTCATGATACGGAGCAAGAGAAAAATATTAAAGACGTCAAGGTGTTTCCAAGCGAGCAACACGCAACTTTTATATAAAAGCAACGCATTGAACGGTCAGTAAATTTTTCCGTATTATAATTTGAAAATTACTTGCAGATGAATTTTGAAAATTGAAATAACTTCCGTCTGCATTCATCAAAATTTGAAACGTGCCGAGTCTACGCGCATCATCTCAAAGTTACATCGCACTAACTGAATGCGGTGTCGTCGATGCTTCTAACTATTTTTCAAATATTTCCTTTGGTAAAAATTTCCCCTGGGTAAGTTCTTAATAAAAATAAATTTTAAACAAACAATTTTGTGTTTTCTTCATGCTCGGACATAATACGTAAAAATCATCTACTAAGAATTAAAATTAAATAATAAAAAAATACAAAAAAAAAACGTTCTCGACGGTTGAACTTTCGGACTATGGCCACAACCCATTTCAGAATATGGTGTTGGAGAACTTAATCCGAACGTTCCCAGAAAGTTGTTCTGAAGAGAACATTCTTTGAGTGCATGATCAGGTGGCAATTTGTACATTTGCAAGCTCGTATTCTACCACACACCATTCCATTCTTATAGATTTTTATTACAATATAATTTTGTAGTTGGAATTATCCTTAAGGGGATTATCCCATTGGCACTGCCGTATATGTTACACATAACAAAATTATAATATAACACGATAATTATCCTACGAGGTGGCCACGTTGCCGACGAAGCTTTTCCTTCCGAGTTATCCAAGCCCGTGGGCCGCATGATCGGGTCGCATTTAACTGTCATCACAGGTGCTTGTGTCATCGACCGAGGCGATGACGCTGGGGCACGAGGTTCACGCGGCCACCACTAGGTTGCAGCGCTAAAAACATAGGTTTTTGGATAAATTTCTTAAAATATTCTGGATGGATCCGAAAACAAATCAATAGTTCCCTACTATGAGACCGAGACGCTTCGCTCATATGGGGACCTAGGAGACCGAGAGGCATCGTCCACAAATTACGTAACGCTTATACCACTTCTCCACCCTGTAACGCGCGCCTGATTCCCTCTAAATAATAACCTAACCCGTGTTACCACATATATACAGCTATATATTTCTACTTACTGTAAATGGGGGCCATTTACAGTAGGTAAAAATATATTATATAGCAGTAAAAATTGTATTAATACTATTTATGTTATATATTAAAATTTATGATAATTTAAGTCACAATTAGGGGGTGATGCTGACCGCACTTAACATTAAGATTGGGGATAATTTTTTACTAGACGAAGGATGCACAGACGAGACAATTTCTGACATCAATCCCTGCACCCGCCGTCATGGATGATCCATTGGCAGGAGACTTCTGTGCCAAATTAATTGCATTGTAGATTATACTACAGATCAGTTTTCAGTATTTTTTCGTAATCTATAAGATTCGACAAATATATCATCGGTGAAAAAAATCCATTTACTGTAATAATTACATCATAATTTCTTTAATTTATTTATATTTCTTAAATTTAATTTGTTAATATTTTAGTTTGTGACTGAATAAAATCATTTATTTCAGCAAATGTTAAATTTTTTAAAGTAAAAATCAATGTTACGCAACACACTTTTCCCCCTACATAACGCACCGTAACGCTGCCTCAACCCCCCTCCCCCTCATCAGCGTTACGTAGCTTATGGACGACCTCTACGTCTCGAATAGTGGACGGAAAGGGGTCTAATTGTGAGTGACGGACGGATGCAGGTTACTCAAATACAATGTAAGAAAAGGTGTGCATCGAAATTCACGTGAGTATCATTGGAGATGTCATCCGGAAGTGGTGCGTTAGACAGCGGAATCTGAAAACAATTTCTTAAAAACAAAACAAAAAAAAAACGTCTTCGGAGATGGGAAGCGCAAATCGTACCGTACAGCCTGCGCTATCGGAGCGACACGGTAGGAGCAAGCAGGCCGGTCGGTTGCAGTTCCATCTTAGCTGCGACCGGGCCACCATACAGCGAGGTCGACGATCTTGCCCAACTGCTTCGCGTCATGGAAGGGGAAGTGCCGGCCAAAAACTTTCTGTGACCAGAAGTGGGTGGTAACGTTGAACGAACTAATTAGAATTAATAACAGTGTGGTGGTCGTGACCACCAGTAAAAGATCTAATTTTCAACTAATTCAGAAACTGCAAAAATTATAATATAAAAAAGAACTCACATTCCTGGAAAGTTAAAGACATTATAAATTTTCATTTAAAGTTTCAGTATGAATTAATAGAAAAAGCGCGATTGTAATCATATCTTGTAAAGTGTCTGTATTAGTGTTTCTGCATAGGCTTGAGTGTGAATTTTAAAATTGTATATGATTATAAAATAAACTGCGAGCTTGCTACACCAAGCAAGAGCATAGAATAGAGTGTTATGACTCAAAATACTCATGGCTACTCAAAAAACGAATAGTTTTCGCGAAGTTGAAGTTAATACAATTTATATTGAAAACAATTTCTCAAAACGGCTTCAACTTTTTCTTTAAATTCTTAATTCGGATAGAGAAATGATGTTTAAAAATAACGCAGGTCTTATAGCGCAGGCAAACTTTGTTTTTTCGAAAATTTCAAGCAAGAATTAACATCGCAAAACTAAATAATGTAAATACAAATATGCAAATTTTTGAAAATTGCAACTGCAGATGTTCAACTTTTTTCAAGCTTCGGGGAGGTTGAGTGTAACTGTGAGGCTAGTGATGTAGGGGTAACGTGAATGGCGTATTCACTCGAAAATCATGAGTTCCAAACCGAACGGCGATTTTTTTCCTGCTTGGAAACGGTTTTACAGGTTAGTGCAGTGTTTTAATATTGCATAGCCAATATAAATAATACGAGAAAATATGTGTTATTGTATCACCATTAGTTTTCTGATATGCTCTGTTCGTTATGCAAAATAATATGTGCAGAGTTATATAAAGTTTCTACTTTTTGGTAATACTGTACTCTTATTCGTAACTTAACGCAACAAAAACAGCCACTCCTAAAGCTAGGAAGGAATGAACAGTCCACCGTTCATTAAGAATAATCGAAGTTCGTGAATTTTTGCTAAATATAGCGTATGAGTAAGCCAAGAAATGTAATTTCTTGCTCATCATATGATTTTTCTTGTAAGAAGAAGGTATTACGAAAAGGACTGAACGGCATATGGCTGATAACATAGAGCAGTCAGGTGGTAACGAACGACGATTATCGCCTATATTTACAAATTTCAACGGCGTCTGTTATATGCTATTGGCGTAATGACGTTAATAACAAGGGGCGGAATTTCGGATTTTTTATTGGGGGGGGCAAAGGTCCCCCCGAATGAGATAGTAAAAAGTTCTCCTAAACCAAATGATAAATGAGTAGCTACACTATAATTCTAACATTGAAATTTTTAAAAAAAATTCTTGGCCACCGTCCCACCACCCACACTCTCTACAGCGCGAAACATGTTTGTTTAATTTTAATTTTTTCGCCAAATTAACACTATTTTATCTGATTGAAAAAAATATGAAAAATAAAATAATTTATAGTATCAGAAAAAAATACTTTCTCGCTACCACTTACGCAGTAGAGAGAAAGTTATGTAATGTTGGACGAAAAACGGCGAATTCTCGGCAGATTAACTTTTATTGCCGGGTTCAGATTACGATAAAGTGAATAAATCCAGTTGCTAAATTTAGAAAAAATTGTCTAACACGTGGTGTAGCCAAAATCCATGTTTTGAGGGTCCTTGATACCGAAACATCGATTGACGGTAAAACGTCCGTCCGTCCAGTAGTGAACAACATTAGCACCTAAACCATGCGTAGGATTTTCTTCAAATTGAACAAACCCCTCTCGATGTGGCCTAAGTCTAAGCTCTGTGGTTTTGAAAAACATGGGGTGGTACATTGGGGGCACATTGCACAAAACCTCTCCATCATTTTTAAGATTTTCTCAAAAATAGCTCCAATTTTGTCTTTAAATTTCTTGTAAGAATAGAGTAAAATACACTTATAAATGAGGCATAGGTCAAATTTTCCCTCTTAAATCTGAATTTCCGATAATTGCAAAGTTTGAATTTTTCGGCGACTTCCTACAACTACAAAATTGAAGATAGAGATTTTTCCTTAAAATGAATTTTGTCCTAAATTTGTTCATCATTAAGGTCATGTACATTTTTTAAACTTTTAGCAGTTTTCGCGCAATATTGGGTGTAATATGTGCGTGCAATTTTAAAAAATAACAAAAACAGAATTTTCCCCAAGCGGCTCCAAATTTTGTCTGAAAACTTTTGGTAGGGATGGTGCTATATGCACTATATGAGATGACATAAACGCCATATTTCTCTATTCTTTGTTTTTTCAAAATTACAAAAATGTAATTTCTTAACTTGTCTCTAACGTCGATAATATTTTCATTAGCGGCAATTTGTTCACATTATTATATTTAGAGTAAATGCGTTTTAAATGATGTCACATAAACGTTCTCGAAAACTCATGTTTTCTGTGAAAAGAGTACAAACTTTCGCATTTTCAGAAACGCTTAAACGCTATTTTCTCAGAAACGGCTCCAAATTTTTTCTTCAAACTCCTCGTACGGATAGTGCTAAATGCACTGTTTAAAATGACTTAAAAGTTATTTTCCTGAATTGATAGCTTTTCTTTAAAAAATTCACAAATATATTTTTTTAAATATCACTCACGTCTTTAGTATGCTTATATTCAGCGATTTGTGTACGTTATTGATTTGTGAGTGAAAGAGTTTCAAATAACTTCCAATGAAGGTTTTCGAAAACTCAAAAGATTTCTGTGAAAAAGAGTTTCAAATTTCGTATTTACAGTAACACTTGAACGCTTTTTTCTTAAAAACGGTACCAAAGTTTTCGACAAAAATTTCCTTATAGGACGAATTTTACTATTCTTTAATTTTCTTGAAGTAATGCTTCCGTTCTACCATTAAGAAACCGAAAATTGAATTTTTTAAAGGTACTTTCGACGGCGATAGATTGCAGCTGGCAAGAGAATGGGGCAAGATTGTAAAATTGGCCCAGACCAAAGAAATTAGAAAACTAACAAGTACGAGAAAGTCTGTGCCATTCTGTAGAAAAACTAGTTTTGATTGCTGAGCTGTAGCTAAAAAAATAAAAAAAAAACATTTTTACCATTTCCCCGTCATGAAATCAAATGGACTTTAATTACCCTTTGAAAATGGCTTCAACAGTTCTGTGCATTTATTTTAGTGTTTATTATAAATTTGTAATGAAAATTGTTCTGTTGTCCAAAAAATTAATCCCTTTTGTTATAGTAATAGAACCGATATTATGATTAAAACAACATTTTTGCGTTTATAATAACAGAAAAGTGAAATTAATATAATAACATTGAATATAACAAAATATTCAGTTGAGATAACAGGTTCGCTTTTTTTTCAGTGTACACTTGGCATCAACAAATATCATGTGTTAGTTACATTATATCGTACATTATAATGAAAAAACGTACAATATATAATGTAATAAACCGTTTTACTCAACTTCATTCGTATATTTTCATTTTCTCACTTTTTCAAATTTGTAAACTCGCAGTTTTTGGTCTCTAACACACTATATTCACGCTAGAACTATCGGTTTAGGCGAAGTTAAAAGTTAGAAGAAGAAAAGTTAGTCAGTCGGCGCATATTTTGAATCGGTACGTTTTGCAACGTTGACAAATTTATTTTTTCGAAGATCTGTTAAATAAAATCGTGTTACTACATGGACAACGGCCTAAAATTTTCAGTTTGCCGACTATGCTTCCATAGATTGATTTATTTATTTAGTCAAAAACTGTATGTGACGTATGGGGGAGAAAATCATCTGCGCACACTTTCTTGAGTTTCAGAATCCCTTCCCAACAATTTAACTAATAATAGTTGAAAGATTAATAATAATAATAATAATAACAAATTTAAAAGATCAAGAGATTAACATTTCAAAAACTAGATATTTTCGTTGCCAAATTATAGAAAACTTATTTTTAACGGTAAAGAAACGAACAGACTTGATTTTTCTGTATTGTTAACAAAATAGAAACTCACCCTAAGCTCTACTACCACTACAAGCAAAGGGAAGTTCAACAAAACGTGCGCATAGTGAAGCTACATTTACGTCCAGAAGCAAATCAAGGGGCCATCTCAGCATTTGCTTAATGGATCAGGGAAACTGGACAAAAACCTGATCGAGATGGGGGTCATTGAGCCGGAAGTACATTATTTGTTACAGGCATACATTACAAGGAATGCTGAGAAAACACATGATTTTTTTATGGAACCCACGAAACATTTTGTGAGAAGCATCAATTTTTCGGCATTTGAAATATTTAAGAACGCTAGGAAATTTGTAATGGACAGCATTTATTTAATCATAATATAATTAGGTTAATTCGAAAGTTATGACTCGTAATAAAATAACGTTTAAAAGCAATATAATTGAAAGATTATTTATTAATACGGGATTTTCACAGTAACGCTTAGCATTATCCCGTCTTATAATATGGAGTTAAATTTCATCAATATATTAATGTATCTTAGCTTAATAAAATTATTGTTCGCTTAATTATTATTAAATTTCTTCTCGAAATTCAGAAAAAAGGGAATAGTTTATGATATAAATTTGAAGATCTGCGAAATGAAATGTTAAAAATAACTGTCCCAACATTGGGGGGGGGGGCAGTTCCCCCCTGCCCCCCATGAATCCTGCCTCCGTTAATAACTAAAACATCTCATTGTGTAGGTGGCAAAAAGTTGTGACTTACTGCAAAGTACATGTTTCTGCAACCAATTGCTGCCTATTTTTAGTTTCTCGCTACGGAGTAGAGAGAAAGTTATATAATGCTGAGCGAAAAAAGGCGAATTTTCGGCATAAAACCTCTTATTACAGGGCCCTGGTAACGAAATAGTGGATAAATTGAGTTGCTAAATATAGAAAAAAAATCCTCTAACACCTGGTGTAGCCAGAATCAATATTTGTTGATACCGAAAAATTGAATGTCGCCAAACAACCGTGTGTCTGTCTGTCCGTCTGGGCGACTGTCCGTCTGTGCGTCTGTTCGTCTGTGCGTCTGACCGTCTGTCCCTCCGTATTTCAGGGCGAAAAGATAACATAAACGTACCAGCTCTTGTGATGAGATTATGACTAGAGTTCGGATTTTTAGGCAGTAAAATCCGGGGTTAATAAAAAAATATAATTTAGGCGCATAAATAAACTCTTAAAAGGTGAAAACTGGCGTTATAATTTCATTGTTCCAGATGCCCATGCATATATTGAGTAGAGATTGATGCATATAGTAATTTAACTTTCAGAAAATTAGTCAAGATATCAGATTAAAATTTATTATGAGCATTAATTAACCGGCTTATTAAACTCAAATTTTGTTCGTGAAATAGTCGCATAAAATTTCATTCGTGCTTTCGAAATTCACAAATAAACCTCCTTTTCGTTTCGCGACTCGGAGATATATCGACAATAGCCAAAGCACTCATAAAACTTCTTATGATAGTTGGTAGTGAACTAAAATGTGTCGCCCTCTGTAGTTTCAACCTCTAGAATTTGTATTTCTATTGTCTGCACTAAATGAAACTACATTTCTCATTTCAAAGCCCAAAACGTTGGAAAGTTTCAAGAATATTATTACTTACAGTATCTGAAGTTTCAGCTGAACGTTCAAGAAATCTAGAAGTTTATTTTGGCATACATTCTCCAACATGAAATACTGGATACATATTTGCCTTTGCATTTATATTGCCTTTGTTTGAAGTATAAGTCATGATACTAAAGAAAAATGGGTCGTTACGATTTGGTTTCAAAATATCAAAAATATTCTGTTCCGCAAAGGCTGCTAATGTATCTATGACAATCGCTTCAGATTTGTTCCTTCCGCAACTAATCTTTTTAGCTATTTGTTAGTCTGGTATTATTTGTTGTAATAATTTGTTAACACAGTCCTGGGAATTGTAAGATAAGTTGTTCTTAATACAATGAAATGTTGAGATTAGTTCTGCAAACCTAATTTTGTCAGTCTCTAGTATTTGGTTGTCTAAAGACACTTGCCATTACCTGAGTTTTTATTCCAGACCTCTTTATATGTTCAATGCCTTTGTCATGATGTTTTACCTCACTTAGGCCACCAAGACCAATAGAAAACACCTTATTGCAAGTTTTGCATTTTGCCTTGAATTGCGATTCTGCATTCATTAACTACTGAAAAGTTTGCTTCCACTCTTCTCGAAATTTACACCTACGTTTCACCTTCTTTGATGGATTACTGGTTAAAGGCCACAAAACTGTAATATCACTGTCACTTTCACAGCCATCCATAGTAAGCTATAAACTAAGGGGGCCCATACACGCTCAATATTATTGCACAATGTGGGTTGCACAATATTTTGACGGCCGCCCATAGACGCTCAATATTATTGAGCAATATTTTGATTTGTGCAATAAATTGTAACGTATGTAGGCAATATTGATGGTTGTGCAATATATTGCGCAATCGCGAGCACACACGTACAACCTTCAAGGCAATATATTGTGCAAGCAGTTCCAACCAGAATTTCATGTAGTGAAGTCATGTTGAGTGATAGTGATTTGTATCGTGTGATTATAGCTGTGAGTGCCAGTGCGAAAAAGAAGAGTTCGCAAAAAGGTAGAAAATGGGCCAAACAGTGGTTAATTGACAGGGAAAAGTACACCCACGAAAAATTACTTAGAGAACGGAGAGTGACTGAACCAGATGACTTTCGCAACTTTTTAAGGATGAACGGAGAATTATTTGATGAACTGCTCACTTTGGTTACTCCTCAAATTGAGAAAAATGACACTATCATGCGTGATGCTATTCCTGCGAGTCAACGGTTATCCATAACCCTACGATATCTGGCTACTGGGAATAAGTTTGAAGACATGAAATTCTTAACCGCTGTTTCGCCACAGTCAATAGGTCGCATTATTATGGAAACGTGCACTGCTCTGATCAACTGCCTCAAAGAATACATTAAGGCAAGTACTTTTTTCAACTTCATCAATATTTATTTGTCATTCAAAATGTTAGCGTACATTGGCAAAAAACGACAAATATTGACATAAGAAACAAAATAGTTGAAACAAAAAACGTTTTAGCGAAAAGTACTGAAATAGGCTCTTGTATCTTGGGGTGAGGGTTCTTCTGAATTTTCTCCGGAATAGAGATGGCCCAATGACGAGAGGGACTGAACAGAGTACGGGAGAGAGACACGTGAGGCGTTAATTTCCACCGAATTACGGTGTAAGGTCCCCATTTGTCCCTCAAAAAGAATATCATTGATGGCCTTTTTAGCAAACAATTGTTGTTGTGGATCCATTTTCTTGAGCTCGACTGCCCAAGCAGCACCTATTTTGTTCCAATCATCTTGAGGTTGTTGAAGGCGCTTGGTTGCCAATTGCACCAACTCAGTAGTCTGATCGCCAGCTTTTATCTTCATATTTTTGGAAGATCCATCACCCGCCTGAAAAAAAACGAATTTTCAACGACATGTAATAACATACATACATAATAATGGAAAAATGTTAAATTCAGGGTTTGGTTGATGTTTCAAAGATGTGCTTTCTAAATTGTTGTGGATGAGAACACTAGCTTCTTCATCGAATATTCGCTAGGAACTTTAAATTTCTGTTTCTCTGCATAATGATGTTGTTCTTTGTTGCGGGTACCAACAACTAGCTAGTGCTAAAGTAGTCAGAGATACCTATAGTCATTTCTTTAACAATGAAGGCCAGGTTTCATGGCAATGGAAAACTGTAGGGGCAATTGCCCCGACCAAGAATTAAAAATGCTATATGTGTCGCCTAGCTGCAAAACCGGCCAACTCCAAAACGTGACATGTTTGGGGAAAGCTGATTTTCTGCCAAATCCATTAACAAAAGCCAAGTTACTGACGAGAACCTGATAACACTAATCCTGAAATAAGTAGCCAGTGGGAGCTGGAGCAGAGGCGGGATCTAGCAGATAAGGAGTTGGCCGGTTTTGCAGTACGTCATGATTTTTAAACGCATTTAGAATATATATATATATATATATATATATATATATATATATATATATCATGGTTTCTCGTTTTGAGATGGTAGAAATGTTTTTTTGGAATCTAAAAATCTAGAATTTTTATCATGTATATTATTATTTATTATTATGTATATTTTTATTATGATTGTGTACATAACAATAATAATGAAAGCATTAATACACACGTACTTATACGAAAAAATAACATATACGGTTTTTTCCCTGTATGATTCAGTTTTATTATTTCATTTTACCTTCATTACCTATTAAATAATGAATTTAAAAAACACTTTCTTTCATTTTAGGTCAATAAATATTCTTCTCGTACGTTAATAAAAAAGTTAATATTAATAAGTAGTACGATAAGCTTGTAGAGAAAATTAATAAAATAAACAACTTACTGTGTGGGAGCTGGTTTTATTTGCATCGTCACAATCCTCGTTGCTGAGATTCACATCAGTAGCAATACCATCCTCAGTCCATCGTGCTGGTTGAAGGAGTAGGTTTTTCTTGAGTTTGAAGAAACCTTATTTCTTCAAAATACCATAGCAAAGGCTCCACATCCTCCGCCCCTGCACCACTTTTCTCTGCCTCACGAATCCGTTTTAGTTCTTTTCGGAAGTTTGTTCTCAAAGAATTAATTTTTTACTTCTGATTTATCAGCCTCCGGATATTTTTCGCGGTATTTTTCTAACAGAAGTTCATACTGCTCCCCCTTTTTTGCACGATTAGTATAATCTTTACACATTACATCCCACAGAGCCGGAAGGCCACGATAAACCTCAATAAATTCGAGAATGAATTGTCTATCTGCTTCCTTGGCAACCATGACGACGCGTACTCTACCACGTGTTGATACTGACTGATGGGATATTGCACAATATTGCCTACACACGGCACAACCTTTTCCCGTTTGCACAATATATTTTCAAGGATTTGAATTTAGCACAATATATTGCACAACCTTTCAATTCCGACTACACACGATTAACTATATTGCACAAACCTAAATATTGCGCAATAATATTGAGCGTGTATGGGCGCATTAGGCTAACAACGATCACTCAGTTTCTCACACGACACAAAGAGCAACTAAGCTGAGTTGCCGCGTGCCGTGAGTTGGGTCTCCTCCCCCGCAAGCGTCTGGGTTTCCGAAACCGGAGTGATGTCAGTCAATTGACGGAATAGGAATTGACGGACAAGGAATACCTTTTCCTATCCTCTCTCCTTACACACAATTACAATAATATGCACTACACTACCACACATGCCGGGAGATAGGTCGAGAGCTTCGAGCTTGTCCCGGCTGCAGCGGTGCCCCGCTGATGGGAGATACCTGGTTAGGGAAAACACCGCTAGCCGACGGTGGGTCGGCGCCGAGTATCACCATCCAGTGGGGGAAGAACACCACCACTACCACCACCACCACCACCACCACCACCAGAGAAAAAAAACATGCACTTCACTTACGGGACTACTGACCCTAGTGGTTGACGCTGCCGGAATCACAATCAATCAATCATCAAGAGACAAAGACACAGAGAGAGAGAGAGAGACAGACAGACAGACAGAGAGACATACACACTTTCAGAAATGACGCAAAAGATAGAAACGCTCGAAAAATTGGGAAGTTAAATTTTTTCCAGCGTATTCCCACAACTATAATACTGAAGCTAGAGATTTTTCTTTAATTAAATCTGTTGTTCAAGAACAGATCTTTAAATAATGTTTAGAAATTTTTCAAAAATGAGTTGTATTCGCATAATTGTGCTTGAAATGTAGAGAATTTTTAAACAATTACACAGGCACACCAATAAAAAGTTGTCAGACCCAAAGACTTGAAACATGTATTTCTATAAATCGCGACGCGCTGAATCCGCAGTCAGAATTGCCCGACCACCCTCCAGTTTTTTCGCGAAAAACACATGTGAATACTAAATTTTTTCTTCAACACCACGGCAGTTCTCAGAAAATAATAAAGACATTATTATTATTATTATTATTATTATTATTATTATTATTATTATTATTATTATTATTATTATTATTATTATTATTATTATTAATCTGCAAGGTGTCAGGCCAGTAGGACAGGGTTTTGCTCGTCCGTGACCCACCGAGCGAAATATGCTCGGCTTTCAAATTCGAGCATCCGATTCTCTGTGCGAGAGGGTTACAACACGGGCCAGTCTTACGTACTAGGACGGTAATGGCATCTCACGGGCAAAGGGCTGCAATGAGGCGATGTGTATATATGAGCTAAAATACGGACGATGGCTCTATGAACTAAAATAAGGAGATATGGGCATCGAAAACGGCACAGTTTATCCTAAAACATGGAAATATTATGCTTCAAATAAAAATAATAAATAATTGAAAGATTGAAACATTTAAATAAGAATAAAACTATTTCTGATGGGTTTTTTATTTTATACTTCTAAATAAAGTATCACAATGACGTGCTGCTGATCAAACGAAAGAGTAAAAATATCTTTCTGGAACCAATTGCATATTAGAAACGTTTCTAAATTAAATTAAAATAATACATTATTTAACAAATTTCTGCAAGTTCATTGCCGTGCGAACCCTAAAATTCCTTTACCAATTGCAAACGGTATTAAGTTTATTTACTGAGGTTAATAATAATAATGATAATAATAATAATAATAATAATAATAATAATAATAATAATAATAATAATAATATCGTTTTTTCAAATGTCACTTTCCTTGTCACCGTTGTTTGGTTTTCAATATTTTAAAAACAAAAACATTTCGCCGATAAAAAAGTGAAGTTTGGAAAAACATGAAAATGTAATGTTTTTCTCATTTTCTCGCGAAGAAAAGATATTCGTTTACATACAAACTTTTCAAATCCGAAGAAAGTCTTTGGAATTGCACGAAAAAGTGTGAAGCCTCTTTCTCATAGCCATATTCTTTTTAGATTTCCTTTTCTGTGTTATTGTGCTTGAAATGTAGAGAATTTTTAAACAATTACACAGGCACACCAATAAAAAGTTGTCAGACCCAAAGACTTGAAACATGTATTTCTATAAATCGCGACGCGCTGAATCCGCAGTCAGAATTGCCCGACCACCCTCCAGTTTTTTCGCGAAAAACACATGTGAATACTAAATTTTTTCTTCAACACCACGGCAGTTCTCAGAAAATAATAAAGACATTATTATTATTATTATTATTATTATTATTATTATTATTATTATTATTATTATTATTATTATTATTATTATTATTATTATTAATCTGCAAGGTGTCAGGCCAGTAGGACAGGGTTTTGCTCGTCCGTGACCCACCGAGCGAAATATGCTCGGCTTTCAAATTCGAGCATCCGATTCTCTGTGCGAGAGGGTTACAACACGGGCCAGTCTTACGTACTAGGACGGTAATGGCATCTCACGGGCAAAGGGCTGCAATGAGGCGATGTGTATATATGAGCTAAAATACGGACGATGGCTCTATGAACTAAAATAAGGAGATATGGGCATCGAAAACGGCACAGTTTATCCTAAAACATGGAAATATTATGCTTCAAATAAAAATAATAAATAATTGAAAGATTGAAACATTTAAATAAGAATAAAACTATTTCTGATGGGTTTTTTATTTTATACTTCTAAATAAAGTATCACAATGACGTGCTGCTGATCAAACGAAAGAGTAAAAATATCTTTCTGGAACCAATTGCATATTAGAAACGTTTCTAAATTAAATTAAAATAATACATTATTTAACAAATTTCTGCAAGTTCATTGCCGTGCGAACCCTAAAATTCCTTTACCAATTGCAAACGGTATTAAGTTTATTTACTGAGGTTAATAATAATAATGATAATAATAATAATAATAATAATAATAATAATAATAATAATAATAATAATAATATCGTTTTTTCAAATGTCACTTTCCTTGTCACCGTTGTTTGGTTTTCAATATTTTAAAAACAAAAACATTTCGCCGATAAAAAAGTGAAGTTTGGAAAAACATGAAAATGTAATGTTTTTCTCATTTTCTCGCGAAGAAAAGATATTCGTTTACATACAAACTTTTCAAATCCGAAGAAAGTCTTTGGAATTGCACGAAAAAGTGTGAAGCCTCTTTCTCATAGCCATATTCTTTTTAGATTTCCTTTTCTGTGTTAGGACGCTATCTCCAGGTGAATGTAAGCTTTCATAATCCTCTTAATTTGCTTTTGAAGCCACGGCACACTGTAAACGCGACCGATCACATTGTACTCCCAAATCCTCCTCTATCAACGCGTTGCGTAGGCCGAGGCTCCAATACGTGGAAATCGCCGCCGCCGCCGTGGGTTTGCCCACCGCGAGCGAGCACAGGATGTTCGACGACACGATACTCGAGGATGAAATGCTCGAGCAAGTACGATCGAGCAAACGGCACGCTTTGCAGATCTCTATGATAGACCCACAGACTTGACACATGTTTCTCTTTGTATATCGATGCGCTGAACTCGAATAAGAATCACAATTGCGCCACCACCTTCCAGTTATTTTTAATCCTGAAAAACTGGAGGGTACTGTCTGAACGAAATACAGTTTTGATTATTTAGTATTGTTAACAAAACAGTAATCAATAACTTCTGTCCTACTCGTACCACAACTGGAAAAAGGAGAGCTGAACACAACGTGTCCATAATAATAAAATTACATTTATGTACAGAAGCAAAAAAAGGGCCATCTCAGCATTTACTCAGTGAAAGAAGGAAACTGGACGAAAACATGATCAAGATGTCATTATTCTTGAAGATGAAGGACATTACTAGTTGCAAACACACACACACGCACACGCACGCACACACACACACAAATATATATATATATATATATATATATATATATATATATATATATATATATATATATATATATATATATATTGTGACGGACCTGGGTTCCGATCCTGTGCATCAGTAAATTTATTGAGGGGGTCTGGGTTTCTTTTTTGCGAATGGGCTCCGGGGTAGGGTAAACATTGATACGACTTCCAAATATAATTAACATACACAACTTTATTTCAATAATTATACAATAACCTTGTAACTCTTTTTAGCTTGGACCCTAATACCTAGAATCACTGTCTTACCCGTTTACATAGTAGTCTGATACAAATTCAACCTGCTGGTCGTCTGGCAGCGTGTCCATACCCATCGGCGTTGGTCGGCTGCCGCTTCGGCGTGTCCGTGGAGCGACCGTGGCGTCGCTGCCTCTCTCCCTCCACGTGTCCAACCGCCCTTGGTTCGGCGTTGCTCGTCTCCGGATTACACCAACTGCCTCGTCCATTCACCTCAAATATGAATTTCACTCACCATGCTCAAAATTACGATGCTGCTGCTTACGTTATATTATTATTACGCCACACGATTCTCCTACCGGCTTTCACAGCATCATTCACAGTCGTTAGCTTCCACACACTGATCACGTTAGATGCAGTCCTTGCCCCAATTCCTCTCGTCGAACCTCTCACGAATGCGTCGCCTACACTTTACTAATATCTTCACTACTGTACTGTTCACTCACGAGTCTCTGGTATCACAACTTACTCATCCGGCATTAAATATTCAGCCACGTCCCGCGCAATACGTGCGCTCCCCTACACTGCCTAGCTATTACTACAATTACTCTCGTCGAACTTCTCACGAATGCGTCGCCTACACTTAACTAATATCTTCACTATTGTATTGTTCACTCACGAGTCTCTGATATCACATCTTACGCATCCGGCATTAAATATTCAGCCACGTCCCGCGCAATACGTGCGCTCCCCTACACTGCCTAGGCCTTACTACTCTGCTCTCGCCTCCCCGTCCGTTAAGTCTCGTCCGTCGCGGGACCCCTTCTCGCGCTAGGCGGGAGCCGCCAACTGACGCGCCATCCGAATCGTAGAGGCCGGTTTGCGTTTCATCTGGAAACGCGGCGCGTTTCATCCGGCGCGTTTCAATATATATATATATATATATATATATATATATATATATATATATATATATATATATATATATATATATATATATATATATATCTGTGAGTGTGTGTGTATGGGTTAAGTTGGTTTGTGTATGCTTCAAAAACTCAAAAAGTTCTGCACTCATTGAACTCAAGTTTTGACACAATATTCAACCCGCTTCAAAGATTGTTTTTATCTATTTTTCGCGTCAGTAACACACCCTCGACCGCGAGAAAATACTTTTATTAACGCTCAGCTGTGTATCAGCCACCGCGCCATCTGCCGGGAGCAAGGGGAACACTCGCCATTCTAGCTAACGACAACCACAGTCACATGTGAAACATTACCTATTCTTATTTGCGGTCTTTCAAACGACGTCAATACAACAAAACAGAACCAACATTCGAAAGCAAACTATTTTGGCATCTTCATATATAGGCATTCCACATCATGCAGGAATATACTCAAGATGCAATGGCATCTTGAGAGAGAGAGAGAGAGTCGTAGAGAGAGAGAGTCGTAGAGAGAGAGAGACGGAGAGAGGGAGAGGAGGAGGGAGAGAGAGAGAGGGTAAGAGAAAGAGAGGGAAGGAGAAAGGTGGAGATTGAGGACAGAAGAACGTCTGCCGGGTTCCGGGGCTAGTATATGAATATTTTTAAAATTATATAATACAAATGTATACCACTGCATTATATATCATTGTGATATCAATATATATTATTGTTATCATTGTGTTTTTTAGAAATTGCAAACATTTCAGACACGTGAAACCTTTTTCAATCAAAAATTTGAATGATCTTTTTTAAAGAGCTGATTTTTTACAACAGACATTGTTTATGGCAAAAATCGCTATCTTGAATTCTGTAGTTATATTTTAAGATCCGCCTTTAAAGAACAGATTTCATTAAGGAAGAAATCTGTCTTCAATATTATAGTTACAGGAAGACACCCATAAAATTGCACTTAGCAATGTTGAAAAAATTTGAGATTTCAACGAATAGACCTGCCACTATTATCCTTTACGGTATCAGAGGACAAAGTCTAATAAAAAATTTGGAACCATTTTTAAGAAAATTTTGAAAAACGTCTTCAGGTTTCATGTAAAGCACCTTCAAAAATCAAAATATGCGTTTGAAACTCCCAAAGCCTCGAGTTCGTTCAGATGGATCGGGGAATATCAATTTTGGAAGAAATCGGGTGCACGGTTGAGTTGGGGTGAAAAAATGTTGCTGGTTGAAAACACTTTTCAGGTTAATATTTTAGTACAATAAAGCAGATCAGTTAGAAACAATGCGTGCTGTTGTGGCACCACTGGCTTAAATTTTAATTTTCTTCAAAGATGTTGAATTAAGTATAATTTTATAATAAGGTTTATTTCGGATCTTTTGTGTTGCGTTCTGACTGATAGGTTTGTTGTTATTATACAGAATGGAGATTATTGAAGTGAAATGTGTCATTCCAACCTGATGATGGTGATAAATTGGATCTCAAAACGTCGTGATTTTGCCAAGTTAATAAAAGATTGTTGACTGTCATGCTGTAACTGTCATATCTGATTCCTGTATCTGTTCCTCGAAAAATGGACAAAATGTTTTACATTAATAAAATTGGACACTGCGCTGACACATTGCAGAAACTAAATTTCGCTAGATTATTTTTCAAATTTGTAGCGTTTCTTCTTGTCAAATACGTAGTTCCATTGTGCAGGAAGTTCTTTATTATTTTTCTTCAGAACTCCCGAAGACATCTAGAGATTGCAAGTGGAGTGTTCATTAATGAAGTCCGTTTCTTCGTCATTGCTTCAGCATAAAAGACGAATAAGATTCCAGCATGCTTGAGCGGGCGTCAGCCTTGTCGGCCCATTCATCGTTGTCATTAGCGATTCATAACATGTGATGTCAGCAACTTATTTGAGGATCGGAGTATGCGTGGAATGTTGCAAACATTACAACGCCCGATTTTTATCATAATGCTGTTTGCTCTGTCTTTACCTTCGGTACTTATGTGAGGTGTTAAAATTCGGCGTGGGTGTGTAGTACCGTTGCACGCGCATACGGCACTTCCCACATCTCGTTAGCTGTACCAGTCCTGGGGTCGTTGGCGTGTGGCAAGTGCCCAATGCAGGCAGTATATGAACCCTAATCGCAATATAAAATGTAATATCTTGTAAAAAGTAATTACGTCTCTTTCATTTTCGAAAAAATTGATAATGAAACTAGACGTGCTACTGAATGGCACAGACTTTCTCGTAGTAAAGTTGACTACTTTTCTTGGTGTGGGCAGTTACTGTACAGTCTCGCCCCTCCTTTTTGCCTGCTGCCATCTATCGCCGCCCAAACTACATTTTTTTTACTTTTTCTCAACTCATCGGTTACCAAATACTAGAACCGAAATATTATTTTAAGGATATTTAAGAAGGCTATGATCTCGTCTTAAATAACAATTTTCATTGAAAAATTTGGAGCTGTTTATAAAAAAAATGGCATTGAGCTTCACTGAACATGCGAAATTATAAGCTCTTTTTCACAGGAAGCTATGGAGTTTTCGAAAAGCTTCATTCAAAGTCATTTGTAGCTCTTCCATTCACAAATGCAATAATGTATACAAATAGATGGAAATGTGCACATTAACGGCGTGAGACATTAAAAGAATACATTTGTGTAATTTTTGAAAAACAAAAGAATACCCCAAAATGAACTTTACGTCACATTAAACAATGCAATTAGCACTATCCATTGGAACATTTTCAAAAATTTGGAGCCAGTTTTTGAGAAAATGGCGTTTGAACGTTTCTGAAAATACGGAATTTTGTGCTCATTTCAGCAGAAAACTGTTGAGTTTTCGAGACACTTTATCTGACATTATTTAAAGGACATGTGCTCATAAATATAGCGATGTGAAAAAATCGTATCTAATGTAAATATTACCAAGGTGGGAGACAAGTCAATAATATAGCATTTTTGTAATTTTTGAAAAAAAGAAAAGAATAGAGCTATATGGCGTTTAAGTCATCGAATAGAGTGCATTTAGCCCTACCCCTACCAAAAATTTAAAGAAAACATTTGGAGCCCTTTTTGAGAAAATCTTTTTTTTTGTTTTTTTTTCTAAATTGCAAATATTGCATACACTACTGCACGAAAACTACAAAAAATTTCAAAATAATATACTACGTGGTCGTAATGAAAGAACTAATTATGGGTACCAAATATTTCAAGGAAAACTCTCTGACTTCAATTTTATAGTTGTAGGAAGACGCCGAAAAAAATTCAAACTTCTGCAATTTTCGAAAATTACGTGTTGCTCGCGAAAATTGGACCTATGCCACCTTTATAAGTTTATTTTACTCTATTCATAAAAGAAATTTAAAGAAAAAATTTGGAGCCGTTTTTGAGAAAATTTTGAAAATGACCGGGGGTTCGTGTAAAGTACCCCCAAATTTTAAAAAATGCTTTTCGAAATTTCAAAGTTTAACTAGTGCCAGATAGACAGGGGTTTCTTCAATTTGGAAAAGATCGGACGTGTGGTTTAGGCGCTAGTTAGGGTTTGCAGACGGACGGACGGATGTTTTGAAAAACAAACAAAAAACTTTTTCGGTAACTGGGTACCCGAAAACGTGTATTTCCGTTGAAATCTCGAAATCGATTTTCCGCAGCATTACTTAACTTTCTCTTTGCTCCGTATATACGTAGTATGTATAAGAGAAAGTAACTAGAGATGCTACAGGATGGCACACTTTTTCCCGGACCAAATTTTTCTAATTTCCTCGGTGTGGTCTGGCTTTAAGGTCTTACTCCATTCTCTGGCCATCTGCCATCTATCTATGCCCAAAGTACATTTTTCTAACATTTTCGCAACTTTTTGCTTTCCTAGTTGTACAACTGCAATCTTACTTCAAGAATATTAAAGAAGAGTAAAAACTCGTCCTAAATAGAAATTTTCATTGAAAAATTTGAAGCCGTTTTCAAGAAAATGGCGATTAAGTATTACTGTAAATGCGAAATTTGAACCTTTTTTTTATAGGATTCTATTGAGTTTTCGAAAAACTTCATTTAGTCATTTGAAGGACTTCTACCCACAAATATAATAATGCATACAAATCGATGAAAATGTCCATATTCATTGTGTGAGAGGTACTTAAAAAATTACAATTGTGTAATTTTTTTAAAAAAATGAAATCACTAAAATGACTTCACATCATATTAAACAGTGCAATTAGCACTATGTATTGAAAACATTTGGAGCCATTATTGAGAAAATGTCGTTTGAGTGTTTCTGGAAATGCGGAATTTTGAGCTCATTTTTACAGAAAACTGTTGAGTTTTCGAGAAACTTTATGACATTATTTAAAGCACATGTACTCATAAATATAATAATGTAAAGAAATCACCTTTAATGTAAATATTACCGACGTGAGAGACAAGTCAAAAAAATCATTATTGAAATTTATGGATAAACAAAAGAATAGAACAATATGGCGTTTATGTCATGGCATAGGGTTCGTTTGGCACTAATCGTACCAAAAATTTAAAGAACAAATTTGGAGCCGTTTTTGAAAAAAGCTTGTTTTTGTTATTTTTTAAAATTGCAAATATTTCATGCACTCTTGCACGAAAACTTCTAAAATTGCAGAAAAAAAATCTACATGACTTTATTCATAGAACTATTTATGCACAACAAATTTCATTCGAAGAAAAAAATCTGTCTAATTTTATAGTTGTAGGAAGACGCCAAAAAAATCAAACTTTTGCAATTTTCGAAAATTCATAGTTAACCGCGAAAATTGGACCTATGCCACCTTTATGAATTTATTAACTGACTTTACGGTCTTGCCCCATCCTTTTGCCAGCTGCCATCTATTGCCGCACAAAGTACATTTTTTTGACATTTTCTCAATTTTTGGATTTCTTAAATTCTTTTTCACAGGAATCAGGAGTTTTCGAAGAACTTCAATAGAAGGAAAGTGTGGTACTTTAAATCGCAAATGCAATAATTTTTACAAACAGCTTATAATACGAAATTAACAGCGTGAGATATATTTTAAAATTGTAGATTTGTGTATTTTTTTCAAAAACAAAAGATTGTATCAAAATGAACTTTACGTCATAATGAGCAATGCAATTAGAGCTACCTGTTTGAAGAAAAAAATTGGAGCAATTTGAGAGAAAATAGCGTTTGAGTGTTTCTTAAAATGCGGAATTTTGAGCTCATTTTCACAAAAAAACCTGTTGAGTTATCGAGTCACTTTAATTGACATTATTTTAAATACATGTACTCATAAATACAATAACGAGAACAAATCATCGCTAGTGTAAATATTATGGACGTGAGCGACAAGTATTTTTTTAAATTTTTGAAAAAAGAATAGAACAATATGATGTTTATGATATCTGATAGATTACATTTAGTATTATCCCTACCGAAACTTTAAAGAAAAATTGGGGCAGTTTTTGAGAATATCTTGTTTTTATTATTTTTTAAAATTGCACATATTTCACGCAATATTTCACAGAAACTACTAAACGTTTTCAAAAATGTGTATTACCTTAATGAAAGAACTAATTATGGACTACAAATTTAATTTGAATGAAAAATCTCTATCTTCAATATTGTAGTTGTAAGAAGGTGCCAAAAAAATTCATACTTTTACAATTTCCAAAAATTCAGTCACTCCTGAAAATCGGAGCTATGCCACCTTTATAAGTGTATTTAACTATATTTTTACAAGACATTTAAAGAAAAAATTTGGAGCCATTTTTGAGAAAATTCAGAAAATGTCCTTAGGGTTTCTGAATCGTTTCCTTTAGGGTATAATGTCCCTACCAAAATTAAAGAATGTTTTTCAAAATCGCAGAGTTTCGACTCACGCAAAAACGACAGGGGTTTCTTGAATTTGGAAACAATTCTACGCATAGTTTAGGCGCTAGGTTTGTTCTCATACACCAGACAGACGGATGGACGTTTTGACTTCAATTGACTTTTCGCTATCAAGGACTTACAAAATGAGGATGTTCTTCTACACCACGTGTTAGAGGATTTTTTAGTCTTAATTTAGCAACTGGATTTATCAACTTTTTCGTTCTCAGGGCCCAGCAACGAATTTTTATCCCGAAAATCCGCCGTTTTTTTCGCGCAGCATTACATAACTTTCTCTATACTACTCTATATTACTCCTATGTACGTACGTATACGAGAAAGTAAAAATTGATAATTTCGCATGGCGGATTCGTCTGATTTGTTTGTATGGTCAGCATTTTTGGACGCTATTGGTTGATTTTATTTTTATTTTATAAAAGTAAAAGCTTTAGGTGCCGTATCCCTCCTGAAGCCTTCTGAATCCCTCTCCCTCCCTTTTACTGTAGTTCAATTATGATTAAATGTACCAATGAACAGAATTTGCGCAATGGATAAAAGTAAATCTGAAGAAAAAACTGATAAAAGTGGAGGACATCGATCCAATAGGTTAAGTCCAATATTTATTACAAGTATATTTAGTCTTTCAGAATTATTCAATTCAAATTGTATCTAAAGCATATTCAATAATTTTTACATCCTCGCTTACTAATGATTTACGAAATAAAGAAAACATTCCGAAACACTGTAGTATAAAGTCGCTATTTTTTGTCAGAAATATCGTATTGTGGGGTTTGGATATCCAAAAAGTGCCAATTGTTCCTAAACGTAGTAACTTACTTCATATAACACGTTGTATAGTCAGAATTCTCGTTATGTGGGTTTTCAATACTGAAAAATTGTTTCACGGCAAAGCGTCTGTTTCTCTGTCTGTCCCGTCGGTTCGTCTGTCTGTGCGTCCGTCCGCATGTGTTCAAAGCTCGCGCATAAACCATTTTTTTTTTCATAATTGATATTACCTGATAGACCTGGCAGAATTCGAGCCCTTGCGAATTTGGAAAGGATATTTTGATTTTTTGGAGTTCTTTACATAAAGTCATAACATATTCAAAATGTAATCAACAATTGCTCCAATTTTTTCGATTAAATTGTTCTCGGAAAGAGCAAATAAAGCTTAAAAATGGCACAGGTTTAATTTGTGTTGAACTCTGTGAATGTTTGAAAATTGCATATGTTCAAATGTTTTTTTATCATGTGTGATATCGATGAATTGTTTTTCTCGAGATCCCTCTAATCATATGAGGTATAGTACTGTTCTATTAAAAAAGTTAGACGAATATTTTTAAAATTAAAAGTGCTACCAAAAAGCGAAAGAGTAGAAGCAATGAACTCCTGTGTTCTGAATCGTTTTGTGAAAATTCCAACTCAATACCTTAAACCGTTTAGAAAATATTCGACGAGGACTTTTTCTTTGATTAAACCTGTATATTATTCAGGATATATATCACAGTGTCGTATATGACTAGTAGATTATATTTGTTGATTTCGTATTTCTAATATATATATATATATATATATATATATATATATATATATATATATATATATATATATATATATATATATGTTCGTATTTTCTGAGCTGCTGTTCCGTTCATCCGATTGCGATAAAACTGTGTCAACTTATTGCTTGCACTTTCGCGAAGAATATAAGTATAGTAAAATGGGAATGTGCGTTTGCCTGTCGCACATAAACGCGCGTTGATGATGAATTTATGCATTTATGCTGATTCACGCGCCCCTGAACAGAAGCTCTACGCAACCCGCCACACCCTCAAGTAATAAGCGCGTCTTCGTTGCACATTCTTCAATTGCGATTGTAAAATATCGGAGGGAATCATTACTTGAATGTTATATCGGAAAATTAAATAGAATTTTTCCAAGACAGTGTCATAGCGAATGCATCCCCAAACATGAGGGAGAAAGTTTTAGCAATAGGGTACTAGAAAACCATGTCCAAACAATTCGTAGGGCATACGTAGAACAAACCCATACTCACAAGAAATTCTTTCATCTATTACATTTTTTGCAGAGCGTAGCGTAAAACGTGATAAACAATCACGTGACCAACAGCTTGTGAAGTGTAATACATTCCAACAGCAAAGCATTGCCCGGTCCACGAGTTATTAATAAGATAATTTATAATCGAAAACGCAGTGCAAATTTGTAGACCTTTAGACATTTGGAAGAATTCACTCGTTTCTTGGTAGGCCTTTTCAATCCTAGTGGTTTCGAAATCGCTAACAAAAGTTAATACCTGTCCAAGAGAAGTTGAAAGCTTGTAATCGAGAAATAGGATTATTACTAGAGGCCGGACTTTTAGGTGCAAAGATTTGTTAATTTAGGTGCTAAAATAGGTGCCAAAAATATTTAAAATCGGTGCATGTTTAGGTGCAAAACAGTGGTGCATATTTAGGTACAAATATATTACTTGAATTTATACCATAACATGACAAATCCCCATGTAATGTTGAGGAAAAATGGGTAAGTTACATAAAAACTATATTTTTTAAACAGGTTCACAACATCAATATTCTTTGTTCACGGTTCATCGCCGTTCTCTGTTCTTCCAATTTCCGAAGAGCAAATCTTTCTAGACTTTTCTTTGTTTGCCCCTCCTCTAGTACGTTAGTAGATACCCCAAGGGATTTGAAGGAGTGGACACACAAAGGTTCTTTCCAAAATGATATTGCGCAAAAGTTTTTTCAGCTTTTCCGATGCCACAGACTGATCTTCGTCAATGTAACTAACGAATTTCATAAACGTTTTACAAAAAAGCACAAAACAATCAATGGTTTCTCCACGTTCCTCAGCGAGTCACGAGATGGTAAACAGATATCAACTGCGCTTTCTTTGAATACAAGAACATTTGGAGGATATTTAGTAAGCACGTTCTTCATCATATGAATTCGTTAGCGACGTTTTATTCTTCACGTAGTACTTCAGATTCTCTATGCAACACAATTCAACAAATCTATGCAGTGCGATGGGCAATAGGATTTGCTTGAAAGATGTCCTTGAGTTAACGATAGAGTAAATGTCATCGAGCTCTTAGTTAACGCATCGGCTGAGAAAACATCAGACTTGCAATCAAAAGTGTACAAATGTTAGACGTGAAATAGCAACATGCTAAATACATCAAAACTTAACGGTGTTCGTTTTAAAGCACCTTTCAGATTGGCAAGATTTCCGGTCAAAAGGACAGCTCTGTCGCGATAACGTAATGAAAGACGACGAGTGTCCTTCGCTTTTCTTCTCCTGGTGTAAAAAATGGAGACAGGTTATTTTGGAGCAAAGTGTAGCAAAGTGCACAGTTTGCACATTGATTTAAATGTAAACTAAATTTTTCATGTAATGTTTACATTCAAAATATTTTTTTTTTGTGTGTGGAAATATTGGGAAGTAGGGGAGAAATAAGAGAATGTTTATTTAGGTGCAGAGGGGTGATTTAGGTGCAAATTAGGAGCACGGCAAGTTGCAATACTTTCTATTGGGTTATATAACATTTTAGATGTAAAAAATTAAAGCTCCCAAAGCAATTTGTAGGCGCATCACCTAAAAATCCAGTCCTTATTTATTACAATGTCTACAAAGATCACTGGAATTACATTCCAAATCTACAAATTTATCTTACAAATCGTAACTTGAAAGCAAATAGCTTCAATGATACAATGTTATAATATGATGTTGTAATTCCAATGTTGCAATGAATAAAATGTAATTTTCTATTGTAAAATTTCAAGGTTTATTGTACATTGTTTCTAACCAGATAAAAATGCAAGTAGTGTAAAATTGGCACTGAAATGGAAAAACAGTCGAAATTCAGCACATCCAAATATCACTTTCGATCTGGTTAGCAATCCATTAATCTGAAAGCTTATTTTCGCTCTAAAGCTGGTAGGGAACTGCAGTCATTGGTCTGGATTGACCCTTCGCCTCGGGAAAAGCGCCTACTCGCGCCCTCTACCTCTCGATTCCGCCAGCTTGACGGTCGATGATGAACATGTGAAACAATATTTTGTTCATAACTTGTGATCTAATAATCATAAGCATTTAAAAATTTGACTGGGTGTTTATGATTATGCATCTGCTGGCAAAATCTCTAAAAATCCCAGAGTCCGACATCGTGAGTTTGCATGCGCCCATGGCTATCTTCGGAAATTATATTTTTGGCAGCTCACTGAGGACGTCCTTGTTCATTTGTGGGCTAGACTGTGGGGGCTCGAGCTTAGGTCTTATGGGTGCACAACCCCCAGATAATCCTAATATACTTGTCATATATTAGAAATATATATTTTTTAATTTCGTTCATTAGTTGCAATATTGTAGCATTATCGACGTATGAAATTGTTTTAACATCTAAGAGCACCTATAGAGCGCTCTCGGCATCTAGTTGCAAACCAGACAGTGCACTTACGTGTGACGTCAGGCTTATGGACTTGCAATATAACGAAGCACGATCTATCCGACTTCCGCCGCTTCCCAATACGTCAACATTGTGAGCACTTGGTCATTCGACATGCGTTTTAGTACCGCAACGACACACAAAAAGCGCCACAGGCATATATCGCAGTGGGCTGGGCAGTTGGTTTGTAATCTCCGCTCCGGTCTTGAAGGTTACGGAGGGGAATACCAATGTTGTCTTCGTCTGAATCTCGCTCCATAACTTTATGAATTCGTGCGTTATTGAAAGTCCAGGAGTTGAATCAAGACTTGACGGTATTAAGTGCATTATTTAGTATGTTTGAGGATCTTATTTTTATTTTATAATAGGTTTGTTGATTGAAAAAGTGCATTTGATGAGGGCAATTTCTTCTGTGGAAAGTTAGGTCGCCTTGGAAGACCAACTTCTTCTCTTTATTGTCCACAGTGCATGCAGTGCTTTGTAGTGTTTTCGCATTTTGCTTCTGAAAACTAAGCGAATTTATAGTTTGTGATAAGCTTTGTTGTTGTTGTTGTTGTTGTTGTTGTTGTTGTTGATGTTGTTGATGATGATCGCCGTCAACCGTCGTTGTGGGCTCGGTTTCCTCCTGGTGCTGTCGTTTGTGAACTGGGATCGACAAATCATCTCATTTCATAAGAACGTTCTTCACATTTTGAAAAAAATATTTACAGGATATTGCTTTAAGAAGTAAAGTTGTGAATATGTTCAAGAAATTGGCACTAAAAGAGCAAATCTGAAAAATTACAGATATTTCATTGTTGCAATGAATACTAGGGTAGTGAAATTTTTGAAATAAAATAATTTTACCTCATTATCATCGCCAACAGTAGCAGCAATAACAACAATAATCATAGAATTAAATAGTGTAAAGCATGTTCAAACAATAGTGTGTCGCAAAGTGCTAGTGTGATCACCGTATTTTGGAATCGTAGGCCGTGTTTATTTTGTATGAATTCTATTACCTGCAGTTGCCTCAATGCAGAATTAATAGAAAAACTTGGGTATCCATTGGAAAACAAAGCCGGTACCATGTGTGCTGAAAATGGAGATACATGACATGGACTCGACGCATGAAATTATGTAAGTATTGTTTGGATATAGATTTCAGTTTTAATGAATATAGATGAGTTCCTTAGGTTTTATTATGTATCAATGTTCTGAATTTGTATATCACATTCCAAATATTTGATGGCTGTAACGTCCATTTTGGGGGGGGGGGTCACAATCCGCCACTTGGGCCAAGATGTGCAGTTCTACGAGCATTTGCTTTCGCGTTTGCCTGTTTGCATTAATTTGTGCATAGTCGTGTCAATGATTGGATGGGGTAGTAAAGATCAGGAAAGGAAAGAAACTCAGTGACAATCTAATGAAGAAAATCTGTTTTCAGTCGTGATTCGTAGTGATGAGTGTGTTTTTGTTTTCGCACATGAACGGTTGAAAGTTTTCGCGGTGTTACCTAATTTTGACCAACCATCTATGTTATGAACGAACTCTTCCAGCCTTCAGACATGTTGTTCCAGCCTATTGTTCGTGTGTAGGGGAACTTTTAGGTCGGCTTTGACAGTGCGAAGTGTATAAAGTGTAGATCGAGTAGTAGCCATGTTACGAATCCGTATGAGCCATTCCACGTCAAATCGCACAAAAAAGACTAAAAGTTGACCTTGATATTTTTAATTATTTTCTATTTATTATTAGGATCAAATAAGTTAACATGTGTATTTTTATTTTTTCTACCTTTATTATTTTCGGAAATATTGCATAATGAAATTTGCTAAAAATGACGCGGATCACTAACTTAAAAATATCACATATTTCAATACACTACTTATATAAAATCGCTTCAAATTCCATTCGAAACTTAAAAACAAGTTTAATTTTGGAGATTTTGCAAATTATTCAAATTCCTGAATTTTCAATTTAAAAAAATTTGATAATTGAATATTTTTGTAAACTCAATGAGCTAATTTTTTTTAAAAATATTAATAAACGCGCTGGAGTATGGTTGACAACTCCAGAAAAAAATCAAAGTGGGATCTTAGTAACTTTAAAAAATATTCATTTTTTACGAACCCGTGTGCAGTAGATTGCTGCAACAGACGCGTTTCTTGCGTTACTGGCCGTCGGTTTCTTTGGATGAAGCAGCGATTTAAGTACTTGTTTAGGTAGTACAACTTCACGATTGTATTTGGTTATTAAATAACGAATTCTTGACTCACGTTTTGATTGACATTTTTACATTTTCTGGTCCCTCACAACTCACTTCCAAGATATGTACTCGCTTACCTTAGAATTCCTGAACTTTCGTCACAAAGCAGTTCTAATGCCTTATCGAATTTACTTTCAGGTCTGGAAAAAATTACATTTTCTTCATCCAACTTTTAGTCACTTTTATCATATGTTCGGTTGCTGGAAAGTGTCGTTTAATTTTACTGAATCTCCAACTTTCAAAAATTGTTAAAATTTGAATTTTCACCGTCTTGTGATCTGTTGACTGAAAGGAATCTATAATTTTCTGAATAATATCTTTATTTTCTGATTTTTCAATTGACGTCGAAGAATCTTCAGTGTGAAAAAATATTTGCAATAGCACTTTGTACTGTCTGAAATTTCTCATGGGGATACCGTTTTTGTTACAATTTTCTTTTCTTGGCGGGGGCGGGGGTCCTATTGAAATTAAACTCTTGTTTATCTTCTCTACATTCATTCCACAGGCACTTGACTAACTATCGGAAGGGCTTAAATTGTCATTTCTTTGATCTCCACTGTTTTCACTGTATTCACTGGACGTTCCGTTTCTTTCGTTAATGCCACGGGGCCACTGATCTCGACGCTCTCTTCGCTAACAAAAAGCATTTTTGGAAGCCGGCTTCCTTTTTTCCAACGTGAATCAGAAATTCCCCAATCTAATGACTCACCTAATTCAAGTTTCACTAGTAAATCGCGGTTTACGCGACTTGGAGATTTTCTGTTCTTAAAATCATGATCAGAAATATTAAATTGATTAAAACATCTATTGTATCTCATACGGTGATCGCCTCTCATGTTGCACATTGTAGTACACACGATTCATAGAACAAGCTCTAGCACTCTTCTCTTTATACGATGCGTATTGCGACTGATGTTCAGAAAATTTTACTGAAGTTCCTTGACAAGTGGTCTGTTGTATTTCACGAGCAATGTCAGGAAGGCACCCCATCCCTAGGACGCAAAGGGACTCAGCAGTAAAATTCATTTCGCTGACACGAGAAAAAACAGTAGTAGAATTCGTTTCGCTGACACCAGTCCCTTCTGGGGACGGAATGAACATATGAATAACTAATATTTCTTGAAACCTTAATCAGGTAGAGGTCATTCCTTTTATTGTTCTTCGGCACTTGTATCAAAGACTGATCGAACACAATTCGTTAGTGCAGAGGCAAGAAGCGCGCGCCCGCATACTTAGAATGTTCAGTGCCCACTTGTTTTCTTATTGTTTTGTAGAAAATTGAATAAGAAATACGCCTATAATTTTTTCGAATTTTTATCTGAACGAGTTCACACAGAAACTTTCATTTTTTTAAAATAATTACAATTTTTAAATGAAATATATATTGTTTGAGAAAGTAATTTACAAAGAAATAAAATAGGCCTATCAAAGTATTAAATGAAACGAACTAGGAATTTTTTATGTTTATTACATGCAGAGCATCAATCAAGTATATTTTGCGAAGTACGCATAAATTCCAAAATTTAATATACATTTAACTACACAAATAATCAATTTTCAGGTAAATAAAGAAACACGTGTCTCTTCATTTGATGTTTAGATTTAATAAAAATATATTTTATTTAAAAATAGCCGTATCACGTCTTGTGCGATTTGACGTTGAATGGCTCGTATTTGAATCTTTTTCGCTGTCACCCATCCATTATGGGGTCAGAGTGGACATCTGAAATACTAATAACTCTTGAAATCCTGATCAGGGAGACGGTCATTCTTTTTATAGTTCTTCAGCACTTGGATCAAAGACTGACCCAACACTGTTCGTTAGTGCATGGAAAGGCAGAGCGCGCCCTCATACATACAATTGATTTTTTAGCACTGTATGTGTGTAGTACCCACTTTTTTGCTTGGCTTATTTTAAAGAAAATTGAACAAGGAATACGCCTATACTTTTTTCAAATTTTTATCTCATCGAGTTTATATAGAAATTTTCCTTATTTAAAAAAAAATTTTAATGAAATATTTATTTTTTGAAAATTGTATTTACAGAGAATAAAATACAGATTTCAAAATATTAAATGAAATAAGTCAGGAATTTTTATATTTAGTATGTTCGGAGCAACAATTGATCATACTTTGTGAAGTACACGTAAATTCCAAAATTGAAAGCAGTCATAACTAGACAAATAATCAATTTTCAGGGAAATAAAAAATACGTGTCTTTTTTGGATGTATAGATTTAAGAAACAAATACCGTATATTTTAAAAAGAAGTCGTGTCAACTCTTGTGCGATTTGACGTGGAATGTATCATTACTGATAAGAGTAGCTCAGGGCATCAACTGACGCCGCTGCACTGTCTCTGAACGGGAGGTCCGAGGGTTCGAGTCCCGACGGTGATAGGGTTTTGGATATTAGATAGATAGCTAAGACGAGTTCAGTCGTTGTTTGGAGGAGAATATTAGCGGTCGGCTGCTCTGATAGGTAATTTTTCCCGTGGTTTCTCTGATCAATCCCAGGCGAATACTGGAGCAGTACGCTAACAAATGGGCAACGGATCACATCCGATCTTTCCTTCATTTTCCTTGTCCAGTCCTCGCCCCTTATTTACACACACACATGCACTACACTACCACGCTTCTCGGGAGACCAGTAGAGCTTAGAGATTTCCCGTGTGGAATGGTGCCGCGCTGGTGGGAGATACCTCGATGGGAAAATTTCTCGAAAACTGACGTAGGTCGACGCCACATCTCTCCAACCAAAAGTGGAAGATCACCGTCAACTCCCGGGATCAAAACATTCACTACCCTCACGGGAATAATGACATTAACAGTTGACGCGCCCAGAATCACTAATCAAATAATTAAACAACGAATCCATATCAAAATGCGAGGTAAACATTGAAATAAATAAATGAGAACCCAGACAAGTGCAAAGATATTACATAAACTAATATCTTTTTAATTAAGTGTATTAAATTTATTTTTATTTAATTTACATATTTTTTAGTAATAGCTACGAGATTCTAATTATAATTTAAATGTACTTAATTGCGAAAAGAGTAAAGTATTTTATACAATAGATCTAAGCTACAGAGTGAAAAATATCATTAGAAGGCTACACTTTAACATTTGTAAAACCACAAAATTCACTAATAATAATGTGCATTTGGTACTTTAGGTTTGGATTAATCCAACTTTTGCCAGCTAGTGGTGTTCCAAGTTGTGGATCTCTTCTTTTATTTACTATCCACACCGAGAGGTAAGGGCTTGGCGACCCATTCTCATCACCGTACATAGCTAGCATACATGGCCTGCCTGAGCTCCTTCTTTCGTCACACAGCTTAAGGCTAAATGTACCGACACTAGTTCCATTTGCCGCCACCACGTGGCAGCACCAAAATAAGCAAAATTTACTAGACCGATAACGTCTGAACAAATTGTCCGATTTTCGATCTGTAAACGGCTTTGGACTCCTTTTTAAAATAGAATTCACGCTACGATGCCGTTTTTTCAAAAAATATTTCCAAAAAAAATTTAAAATGATTTCTCATAGTTCCGGGAAGAAATTAAAAAATGTGGGCTTATAGCGCGATGACGACGTGCTTCCTGAATCCAACGCCGTGTCAATCATGCAAATCGGATGAATAGGAGCGGCGTAAAGTGTAATTTCGGAAAAAGTACCTGATCCCTCCAGTTGCGTCACCCGAACCTCGACGCGGCCGAACGGCCAAACCCGGCGGCCTGCGGCTCGGGAGGAGGCATTGCTCTCAGGCAGGCAAGCCGGGCAGTCGCTTTATGGTTTCGTCCCTTTCAATCTCAATATATTTTTCTCCACTTATCAAACTAGTGATGCTGTAACACAACCAAACGGTCTCATATCATCTGTAATAGTTGTATAAAACTGTATATCTTGTTCACATATTTCCGTCTTCATACCATCAAAAAGTTATTTGAGGCACTACTCAAAATATCAATTCCGATTTGGAAACTGATTTCAAAAAGAAAATTGAACTAATTGTGTAGATACCACCAATATTCCATGTCCTAACATCTTATTTTACATACATTTTACTTCTAAGATCTTCCGTTATCATTCCACTACCAGAAAGAATGAGCCGAAATTACGCACGAGCTCTTTTTTCCTGCGACTCGATTTTTGATCTCAAAACGGCGTTTGTCTCCTTGATAGACTTCACCTGATGAATCTGTTTTCCCAAGTAAAATTTTAAAACTGTTTTCGTACTTTCGGACAAAATTGAAGAAGTGGTAAAATAGCGCGCAGGCGAGATGCATCCTGAATCCAACACTGTAACAAACATTAAAATCTAATATTAAGAATCGTGACATGTCCCAGCTTACTTAGTAAGTTATGTTGATATAAAATGATTCTGTTATATTTGTATAAACTTGATGATTGGAATAAGTAATTCCCGGCGCGTCATTTTGATACAAACTACGTAAATGATAATATAAAAGGATGTAGTGTAAATCATTGTATTGTGACATATATATGTATTTTTTAATGCATTAAATTGTCATGAAAGCAATACAACTTTAACCCTTACACAGGAACACCACACTAGAAGAGGAATATCCGTCTATGAGGGGGATAAATTATGTTTTGTTATACAGTTCGGCAACTTTTACATTTCTACATTAAGATACTATTTTTCTAAACATCGTACAACCCTGCTGAGTTCTCTGACTTTTATCCTTTGCTTTCTTAGCAGAGAAATATAATATTTGAAAAGAACGAAACATTAAGACTATTATTATTATTATTATTATTATTATTATTATTATTATTATTATTATTATTATTATTGTTATTATTATTATTATTATTAATAATAATAATAATAATAATAATAATGATAATGATAATGATAATGATAATGATAATAATAATAATAATAATAATAATAATAATAATAATAATAATAATAATAATAATAATAATAATAATAATAATAATAACTAGCAAACCCGTACGTAAACTCTCGCATATTAAAATACCTATCCTTCCATTTCCAAATTAAGAGGCAAAGTTTCAAAAGAAACGTTAATTTGTTTAAAAAATGTATAAGGTAACTTCCAATGTCTTTATAGTGTAACCGCTTGTCGTCGGTCACATTTATGACCAACGGAAAATAGAAGCAATAATACCCGACATTAGGCCCTCCACGTAGTTTCTATAGTGGCGAAGAGATGGCGTAAGTCAGAAAAGGATTTCTGAACGCACTCAGACCATAGCCAATCAGGAAATTTTTGTGGAAATACGGACGTGGCGTGAACTTGCGTCAAAAGAGCTCGCTCTCTTTCTGGTTCGAGACGCCGACGTGAACGGTTGCCTACAAGTACACCACATAGTCGACGAGGGACACGCGGAAGATAACGGAACACAAAAGCTTTAATAAAAGGTAAATGACTGAACACTTTTCATGGATTTACGTACTGTGAATGTCGTGAGATTACATGGAATTAGTAAATGAATATTAAACAAGAATGCAATGACTGAAAGAACGACGGCGGTAATAGATCGAAATGAATCTGTAAAACCACGTTGCTGCATTCTTGTTGCTAGGAAGGAGGACTATTGTAACATAGGACATGTTTTTTCTTTGTTACAGCTTTCATATATTTTTATTCTTATTTTTGGAATTTCACTTTGGAAATCCTATTATGGAATTTTGAGAATTATTAGAAGTACGGATTATCCAACAACTAGCTTGACTTTTGCTATTACGAAGTCATAACTTGGAGTTTCGGACTCGCATTCTGATGCGACCATCGCCTCTGCGAAAGCTGTGGTGAATTTTCGCTGAACGACGAGGAGACGGTGTTCGGAAATACTGCAGTTTCGACGCGACAGGCAACGCACGGACCTTGCAGAAGAACGACGACCTTGAGGCGCGAGTGTCGCGCGAAAGTCAGCTACACAGCGCGGGACCAACTTGAGGAATTCGCCGGTCGTGAGTCACATAAAAACAGAAAGAACACTCATTAAATTTCAGTCTGAAAAAAACTTCTGAGATAGGATTATAATTATACTAGCCAAAACGTTGTAATGTGAGCTTCCCTCAATAACAGACGTTGATCAGGCAAGTTTCTTAGAACATTGGTCTTGCTAGACAGTGATTTTATTTCTTTTCGACAGTCGTAAGAGGAATCAGATTAGAGTAATCCTTATGTTTATGATAGAAGTTGTTTTGTACATAATTATTTATTTAGAGTCATATGTAATTGATTCAAATCATTTAAGAGACGTTATGAAACAAAATTTTGTGTTGAAAGGCTATGTAGAAGCCGAAGGTCAAATGTGACTATTAAGTGTAACGTAATTAGTGATTTAAAAGGTAGTAGTGAATTTCGAGTATTGTGTGTATGTATTTTTTTTTGCAGGATGAATATTTGTACTATGATTTGTGTGTCTCATGTGTGATATTTTTTGTGAAGTGTAAATATGTATTTATTGCTTGTTTCTTGTGAACGGGTATCAGAGTTATTATCACTTTAGTGAAAACTGCAGTTTAGGTAGGGAACTAGCTACCATAGTTTTACGAAAAGTGAGAACATAGGAGGATCTGTGAATTCCATTGTACAGTGATTTTCATTCGTTAGAATACATGTTATTTGTTATTTAAAACTGTAAAATTGTGTTGGCTTGTTAATTGATCAGTAGTTTAGCAAAGACGAACCCACTACCGATAGGGAAGTTTATCCGTAAATTGAGATATTCCCAGGGATGCGTGACGGTATAATCACACGTCACGAAATAAGTAAATGACAGATTTACTTCAGTAACTGCTGTTACATTGATCTACTTTAGTAATCAACGAGGTTACAACGGCCACTAAGAGAGCGGTGCTACAACAGCACATATTTCTGCGTATTTCTAATTGCTCCGATATATTATACTAACAGATACTACTTGTAAGATACTACAAAAATTTTTCACAACAAAACTCAAATTCAGGTCCCTAGAAGTAAACTCCGGGCCACGAAAAAAGCTAGTGTCTCAACCCAATATTTCCAACACGCAATTTTCTAAAACTTCAGAGATATCAACGAAAATGAGACCCACATCATTATTTTAAGCGTCCTTTGTTTTATACATGGAAAAAATTGCAGAAGTTTTTGAGAATATGTTCTTTTTTCTTTTCTATTAATTTCAACTAGACATTATGTGAAAACTTCTCTTTTTTAAATTGGACATGATCCTTCTTAAAAAGATGATTTTTGAACAGGTTTTATGTAATGTGAAAATCTCTACTTATTTGTTGGTTGTAACTGCCTAATATGTTTCTTTTTTATTGATATTAAGATTCTATTCATTTCAAGACAGTTTTTTCAAGATCATTCAATTATCACAGACCTGATTTTTGGTCTAATTTCGCCGATAGTTTTTCGTTGATTGATTGATTGTTTGTTAGTGGTTCCAGGCGCGTCAACAGCTAGGGTCATTAGTCCCGTAAGAGCTGTGCATGTTTCTTTCCTCGGAAGGTAACGGTGGTCTTCCCCGCTGGATGGTGATATCCGACGGCGACATACCGTTGGCTGGCGGGGATTTCCTCAACCAGGTATCTCCCATCAGCTGGGAAAAGCTCTAAGCTCCCGACCAGTCTCACGGCATGTGCTATAATGTAGTGCATGTTGACGTAAAAGTGCCTGTACGTTAGGGATGAGAATAAGACAAGGAGGGGGAAGGAAAGAGGTCCGCGGCCCGTTTATTAGGATACTGCTACGGCATTCGCCTGGTCTTGATCGGAGAACCCACGGAAATCTCCCGATCAGAGCAGCCGGCCGCTATTATTCTTCTCCAGACAGCGACTGAATTCGAACTAGCTGAGAAGCTAATGTCGAAAATCCAGCCACTGTCGGGTCTCGAACCTAGGACCTCCCGGTCAGAGGCACTGCAGTGACATCAATTGATGTCCTAAATCACCTCTCCCGGTGATGGTTGTTCGTCATATTTAATCACAGGACTTTTTTTCTCAATATTACAATGGGTTGTACATAACATGTTGCACATTTTAGGTATCATTTTTCGAAAGAATTGAAGTTTACCTAAAGGATTTTTTAAAAATTAAACCAAAACCCATGTCTGTTATAATTAATTGATTTTGAAAAAAGCTCTGTAAATCAATGGGATCGTAATATCACTCAAAAACGAAAATATCTCTCTTCAATTTTGAATTTTTGAATGTTACCTTTTTTGCTATTTTCTAAAATATGGGGAGTTGGCCGATAATGGGGCTAGCGTCGTTTTTTTACTCTCCGTTGATACATACAAGGAGAAAATTTAGAGAAAAAATTGGAGCAGATTTTGAGAAAAGCTTTTTAAGACATTTCATAAATTTCAAGCACAAATTATGCAAAAATTACTTGTTTTTCATAAAAGTGTACATGAACGGTGGTCTTCCGGTTCTTCTTCTTAAAAAGCTGATTTTTAGAACAGATTTTGTTTAAAGCAAAAATCTCTATCTTCAATTTTGTACTTTTGAAATGTTAACTTTTTGCAATTTTCGAAAATATATAAAGTTCGACGGAAATTAGACTACCAACAATTTTGCCGTCTTTTGATATACCAAGGACAAAACTTCAAGAAAAAATTGGAGCCGAAAAAATTGTTTAAAACAGTTTGAACATTTCATGCAAAATTACGTGAAAATTACACATACTTTCGAAAAATTGTACATGATCTTATTTTAAGGTCCGTCTTGAAGAAAATATTTCATTTAGGAAAAAATCTCTATTCTCAATATTGAAGTTCTAGGAAGACGCCGGAGAAATTGTAATTTTCGTAAAAATCAGGAATTTCAACGAAAATGAGACCTTTACTTTTCTCTTAAGCGTTCTTTAGTCTCAAAGAAAAGAAAGATTAATCAAAAAAATTTGGTGGCATTTGTGAGAACATTTTGAAAATGTTGAAGCTTCATGTAAAGTACGCGTAATGTAATGTAGTACATACTCTTAAAAACCAAAATTAAAATTTGAAACTCGAAAAGCCTCGTAGTCGTGGAGATCGATTGGGGAACATTGATTTTCAAGAAAATCGGTTGAACGGTTTAGGCGATAGCATTGATCACAGACGAACAGGCAGACAGGGAGACGGACGGAGAGTCAGACATTCTGCCCTCAATCAATTTTTTTGGTATCAAGAACCTACAAAATATGGATTCTGTCTACATAGCGCATTAAAGGAAGTAGTTTACTATACATAACAAAAACATTTATCCAATTTTTCATTACCAGTGACAGACAACAAGAGTTGTTACGTCGAAAATTCGTTGTTTTCTGGCGCACGATTACAATACTTTTTTCTTCTTACTAAATAACGAGAAAGTAATAATAGAGAAGAACGTAAAGTTCATAATGACCTATCTTCGACAAGGGATATTCTTTTTACCTTGATATAGAATATCTGCGATATAGAATGAGACTTAAGGAACACCGCGACACATCTCGTCAGGTTTCGTCCAGTTTCCTGATCCATTGAGCAAATGCTGAGATGGCCCCTTGTTTTGCTTTTCTGGACATAAATGTAACTTCATTTTCTGTGCGTCTTCTAGAATTCAGTGGGAAGTACAATTATTCAAATAACCATTTCCATGTTGTCGCGGCAGGAAGTAATAAGAGCCAAAATTTATTGCTTATTTATCTTTGAAAATAGATTTTATTACATGGGAGTTTTTTTTGTTGTTTTTCTTCTCCCTTTCAAAATTCAAAATTTATTGCTTATTCACCCTTGAAAATAGATTTTTTTTACATGGGAGTTTTTTTGTTTTTTTTTTCTCCCTTTCAAAATTCAAAATTTATTGCTTGTTTATCCTTGAAAATAGATTTTATTACATGGGAGTTTTTTGTTTTTTTTCTCCCTTTCAGAAATTCAAAATTTAAGTAGTATATGACTTAGTGTAGGGATCACAGAATTTTGAAAATGTGCACACAATTCACTTTTCCCCATAGCACGTCATACGCAGTTTTTAACTGTTTTTTTGACGTAAAATAAATAAATAAAAATAAATAAACAAATATATTGAAGACTTGGGTTTCGCTTGTACGATAATAGACTGACTACTTAAAATGCTTAAGGCTGAGTGTTGATTCCTATCCTGCCGAGAAGGAAACTCTTATGCAAACAACCCATGTGCAGATTTTTCATACTTCTATGCATTATACTGAATAGCGTACTAGTTTACTAAAATGACCTGGAAGAACATGTACGATTAAGCATTTTCCCAAATGGAAAACAACGTAAGTCACTAGCACGGGAGATATGTCCTTGCAGCCACAGACGCTATTATCCGATTTAAAAGAAATGTAGTGACTCCTCAAGTTCGGGATCTCTGGATATAGAGGGTGACACTGTCATTTAATCGGGATCTTTGTTGCGACTTATGTTTCTGGTACTGAAGCTTCCGATTGGATTACAGTGTGCCCCCGCTCCTTCTTACTTCCGACCTTGAGGAGTCACTACATTTAAATCGGACCATAATAAGACGGCTCTCCTCTTTCGATTTCTTCTGTTTCTTCTACGACTTTTCCCTTCTGATCAGCATATGGCTCTAGCAGCCAGTCTTCTTTCCACAGAATTATACCTAGAAAGACGTGGGAATTGCACAGTTTTCTATGTTGTGTGTATATGGTACTTTTGAGTCAGATTAATTCGACTTTCGCGGACCTACCGGTTTTCTCAACCGGAAAGGAATACATATGTTGAGCATGTTGCAATGCTCACCGCATCTAAATATTCTGGTTTGCCTGCACTTTCTTTCGTCACCAGCTAGATAAACTGGGATGATTTGTATTAGAAACCTACATTATTTTTGCCCTTACCGGAAATCGAACACAGGTTCTCCTCACAAAAAGCTAGTACGCTGACCATGAGTGATCCAAGGGGCAATTCTCTATGTTAATTGCTGCAAACACATTAACTTCGCGCAGAGTTCCTAGTAATTTGTTTAATTTTCAGCTACGACCGTCGTAGCTTTAATCGAATGCTGTTGCTAAGAATATACTATGATTTAAACGAAGTGACACTTCAAGGTCACGAGCTGGACGACGGAAAGGTCAAATTCTTCCATATCGTGACATTGAAGTGCCGCTATGTTTAAATCGGAGTATAAACTACAGAATTCACTTGCAGACCAAGCCCATCCGTACAAGAAACAGCTGTCAGTAGTATTCAGACTTCGACATCTTTCGTTTGAATATTCATAATAGCGCTCCAGAACATGAACATGCTCTGCTGGGGGTGGCCAGGAACTGCGTCTGCACAGCTGGTGGCGGGAGTTCGCCACTCAACGCACCAGCAACACCACCGCGCCGCTCGTGTGAATACCCCACTTACTTCACTCACCAGTACCTTGTCAGCAGATGCGCCACGGCGTAAGCGGCTCCGTGTGAAGCTTTACCATACCTACCATGGAGAAACGATACACAGGGTAGTGGATACCTACAAAAAACTATGCTAGCTGAATAGTGCGGGAGAATCATTTAAGACAAGAAACAGACTCAGTTCGATAGGAAAAATACGAAATGTAATTTTCTTGGTGACAAAATGGTGTTCATTTTTTACTGGTACCCTGTAGCTTGTTATTGCCATCGATACGAAACTCGACATACGAACACTGCATAACTTACCTTGGTCGAAAGGATCGTGGTTACGAGGGAAATATGAAAACAGTTGAATGTCGCTTCATTTTCTCTTATTGAAGGAATTATGAAAGGGAATTACGGAAGGGAAATACGAAAAGACAAACTGAGTCAAGTTACCAACTACTTAATTAGTAAATCTGAATCAATAAAATTCGGTAAAAATAATTTTATGCATGTACCACTGGTGTTAACTGGTACTAATGATCTCGGGCAACAAAAGGCCCTTCGATCATTAGAATCCTTATATCGCCCTTGGTGCATAAATAACTATTTCTAATTTTCCGTTTCACTTCTCTTACAATGTATTGTGCAAAGTGAACGCGTATGTATATAATTGTATCAGACGTCACCTTCCTAGGATTTTTCAATTCGATAGAGTTACATGTAGATTACTTAACTGGAATCCATGAATTTACAATATTTTGAATTCAAATAAATATATTTAGGTTTTTATAAATGTAAATATTAGATGCAAATTTCAATTCCGGTTAAAATATCGGTGACGGAAAATAACTAAAATCAGATTTTGATTCGGCTTTAAAATTATTATCAGAATCTCCACTTTTTTCTTCAGAAACGGAAAAAAATTATAACGGTGTAATCGATACATTACCTCCAAGCACCAATGTATGGACAGGAAATTGCCATCGCATGCAAAGGCAACAGGACCGAAAAAACCGAAAGGAACAAGCTAAGCAGAAGAATCCAGATTCCACATTATGTCTACGAAAAATTCCAGAGCTTCACCCTCCGTTCTCACAGTGGAACACAAAAACGACGCAGCCAGCGACCCCTTCCGCAGGTCACTGCGCCGGCGCCTGGGGGTAGCTTCCCCGTTCTCATCCCCCCTCTCTCCCTCCCCTCCCGCGCACTCCCCCACCACCGCTCGCTTCGCCCCACCCGCCGCGACCCGGCGCCCACGGAGCGCAACACGAGACCCCGACCTGGGGCACTGGCGGACGAGCGCGCTGCAGATCCGAACGTTCTTCGTCGTTCTCGAACGCTAGGGAACGTTCCTGATCGCGAGGCAATGCAGCTAGCGAATTCTAAACTGAGATATAATACACGTTCCTACGAATAGAATAACAATTTTAAAATCAAATGTGTATTATGTTGTGTTTTTGGAATTTGGAAACCGGAATCACATTTTACATTGTCTCGCGGTTTAACAATAAGATTAAATTATATCTGAATTAACATTAAATTGCTGGTTATATATAAAACAAGATTTTACCCGTATATTAGGCAGAGAAGAAGAATTTTTGCCCGTACATTAGGCAGAGGAGAAACATTTTGTCGGCACATAATTGGGTATAAAAACTAATTCTAAATTATGGTAGTATTATATTAAATCAGAGGACGGCGTAATAGTTGCTAAACGACCAAATAACAGAACTTCAATTTAGCAAATAATTTACTTCCAGTCTATCAAGTCGAACGTGTGTGTCCATTTCGGCACCTTGCAAATATCCATCACCCTCTAACCCGTGGACGACGCACAAAGCGCGCATCCAACACTCCTAAATATGAACTTCGTTTGCCAACCACCTTCATCTTTTCGCGACCCACTTTTGGGTGGTTTGAAAGCCAGTGCGCTTCTAGACGGCGCGGGAGGAGGAGGAGGATCCGCGGCGGTGACGGCGGCAGCGCCGGCGAAGGAGGCGGCGATGGCGGAGGCGGCGACAACGACGTCTGTGCTGGGACCCCAAGGACGTCTGTATTCCCACGCACGCGCGCCGCGCGCCTGCGTCTGCGCTCGCGTCTGCGCCGCCGCCGCCGCCACCGCCGCCCCCTCGCGCCCCGTTTCGGGACGTCGTTGCACCCTCGGAGCCCCCCGGGGAGCTTGGGATAATATTTAGATGCGGTGGAGGCTAGGCGAACAGGCCCAGCCCGCTAGTGGAGGGGCGACGGGACGGATGGGAGCTGGTGCTCGTTCCTTCAACGTGCTTGTGATTTTTACTGACCTGTAGAGCAGCAATATTGTAAAATAAAGATTAGATACTAATGTTCGGGTATAGTTTAGTTCTTCTGAAGATAATGATCGGAAATGGTTGTCTTATGTTTAACGAGACATTGCGTGATATACATTTTTTTTCTTTTCAGACATTCAAAGACTAGAAATATTTTATTATTTATTTGCACACATGGAACCTAAATAGCACGTTTTACGTGTCAAAATTTGCAGGCCGCTTCAGGTGTCAAGTAAACCCGTAGAATAAATTCATACAAATTAAAATACAAATTAAATACTATTATTTCGGCGTTAAAGGGTAAGGGTAAAACATACATTTATTGTGTAGAAAATCAGCATGCGCAAAATTATACAAAGGAATACAACTTTAAATGAATACAAAAAGTGAAATTCCTGAATTTATTTATTTATTTTTTATTTATTTATTTATTTACCAAAAACAGTAAAAAAACTGAATGTGATGTGCTGGGGTGAAAAGTTAATTTTGTACACATTTTCATAATTCTGTGATCCCTACCCTAAGCCACATACTAGTTGTATTTTGAATATAGAAAAAATGAGCGTTTTTTGCAAGGACTGTTAACAAAATATTCGTTCCGATATAATAAAATCCATTTACAAGGGTAAATAAATCAGCTATAAATTTGGGTTCTTATCACTCATCATGTCCGTGAAGGAATAATAATTCCTGCCGTGACATGGAGAGGATAATTTGAATAACTGTATTTCCCACCGAATTCCAGAAGACGTACACAGTTAATGAAGTTACATTTATGTCCAGAAGCAAAACCAGGAGCGAACTCAGCATTTGCTCAAAGATCAGGGAATCTCGACGAAAACCTGATCGAGATGTGGGTCATTGACCCAGAACCTGAAGTACAATACTTGTTACAGGTTCTTTAAAAATATACAGTCTAAGTGGTAGATAATACATTAAATGTCATTGTTAAAATCAACATTACTTTCCGTTTTGATGTTCGGTATAGTCTCTAATTGTATAGAAACAGTTATGCAGCAGAAAATATTTTACTTGGGACGTAAACTTTTCTATTGAATTTAATCGTTTAATGTTATCTGGCAAAGTGTTGTAAAATAATGTACATGTATTGTTTGTGATTTGTAGTGAGCTGTTGATACTGTCGCCTGATGAATATGATTGCGACGTCGAGTGTTATAGACATCATAGTTTGCTGAAAATATATTCCCGCCCCTAAGTAAGTCATTTTGGACAAAAACCACTGATTCGCAAATCAAGAGATAAGGTGTTTGTAAAATATCGAAATTAATAAAGAGAGGCTTATAAGAATCACGTTGGTGGGATTTGGTTATTATTCGTATATTTCTTTTTTGTAATCTAAAAGTTAGGAAGCTATAAGATGTATTTCTCCAGAATATTATGCCATATCTCAGGCGGGAATGAACATTTGCGATATACTATTCACAACGAGCGGCATGACGGGAGACTGAATTTGAATGAATTCTGAAAACGTAGCATAATGAACTTAATTTTGGGTTCAATTCATTTAAATGGACGTTTCATTGAAAGTTTTACTGAATTAAATTAAAACATTAACAATTAACATTAACAAACAAAACAATTAAAACAAAGCCATAAATTAAAACTCAATTGAAATAAAACAAAGTTAATTAATGCTTAAGACCATTACGTCAGACCCTAGAAAAAAAATTTCACGTAAGGGCGCGTATCTGTAAATTGCATCGTATCTTACGCCAAAAAATAAGTGAAAAGAACTCCATCGGTGCTCCACCACGGCGTTCTCAGTGCTGAGATTGAGATAGGCTAAAAAAACGAAAAAAAAGGATTGTCGTTAAACCCGTAAGTAGAGTGCATGTTTTCATCGTGAGTTGGTGGTGATCTTCCCCCGCTGGATTGCGAGATCCGGGGTCGACTTACCGTCGACTAGCGGGGTTTTCCCCAACCAGGTGTCTCCTACCAGCGGGGCACCGCCCCATCCGGGACCAGCTCACAGCCCCCGATCGGTCTCTCGGCATGTGTGGTAGTGTAGTGCATGTTGTGTAAGTGTGTGTGTAAGGGGTGAGGGGAGCGGTAGCTCAGTGCATCAACTGATGTCACTGCAGCACCTCTGACCGGGAGGTCCTAGGTTCGAGTGTTCGCGTTAGTGTATGTGAGGGGGTGAATGTAAGGGGGTGAAGATAGGACAAGGAAGAGAAAGGAAAGATCGCGCGCGGTCCGTAGCCCGTTTGTAGTACTGCTCCGGCATTTGCCTGATGCTGATCAGGGAAACCACGGAAAACTACCGATCAGAGCAGCCTGCCGCTAGACTTCTCCTCCAGACAGTGACTGAATACGACCTAGCTTGCAAGCTAATGTCGAAAATCCTGCCGCCGTCGGGACTCGAACCTAGAACCTCCCGGTGAGAGGCACTGCAGTGACATCAGTTGATGCACTAAGCCTCCTCTCCCGGTCCTTATGGTTGACATTGTCAGAACCATAACATATCAAAAGTCTTACCGACTGAGATAGTTCAGTCCCAGCACCCGTTGCCACTGCAGCATTTCCGACCCCCAGGTTCTAGATTTCGGCTCTCGACAGTTGTGGTGTACTACCTAAGTCGAATTCAGCCACTGACTGGAGGAGAATTCTTTTGGCCGGTTGCTCTAATTGGTAGATTTTCCTAGCTTCTTCTGCGAATAACAGGTGATCCCTACCAAGATCAGAGATATACCTTTACAAATAGACACCAGGTTATCTATCCTTTCTTCTCTCTTTCTACCCTATTATTCCTATCGTCTTTATACATTCACACATACTTTCATTTCATTACCACGCACGTCGGGAGACCAGACCTGTCGGCAGCCTTCTCTCAAAAACCCATCCCTTTCAGCTTTCTTAATTTCTCCACCGTCCAACCCTATTTCGAACCCTCTAAACCGGGAGCGGTAGCTCAGTGCATCAACTGATGTCACTGCAGCGCCTCTGACCGGGAGGTCCTAGGTTCGAGTCCTGACGGCGGCAGGATTTTCGACACTAGCTTTCCAGCTAGGTCGAATTCAGTCGCTGTCTGGAGGAGAATTCTAGCGGCCGGCTGCTCTGATCGGTAGTTTTCCGTGGTTTCTCCGATCAACACCAGGCGAATGCCGGAGCAGTACCCTACCAAACGGGCCACGGACCGCGCGCGATCTGTCCTTCCTCTTCCTTGTCCTATCCTCTCCCCTTACACACCCACTTACACTAACATGCACTACACTACCACATATCCCGGGAGACCGGTCGGGAGCTTAGAGCTTGTCCCGGCTGGGGCGGTGCCCCGCTGGTGCGAGAGTCCTGGGTAGGGGGAAACCTCACTAGCCGACGGTAGGTCGGTGCCGGATCTCGCCATCCGGCGGGGGAAGATCACCGCCATCTCCCGAGAAAAAACATGCACTACACTAACGGGACTAATGACCATAGCAGTTGACGCGCCCGGAAACACGAAAAATCAATCAATCGAACCCCCTAATCTCCTCCCCGGAACCTACTCCCGATCCTCGCATTCCCAGCACCAATTCTTCCTCACCTGATGCCACGATTTCCACACAGCCTGTCTCTGCCTGACTCGTTGCCATCGTCGCAACCGCACTCGGGATAAAAGTGGAATAAATACAGCAGCTACAGTCAGATGCAGCAGGAAAATATGCGTGTTGATACTTGGAAAAGATTCACAATCTGTGCCGTAACGTTCAATCTCTTTCAAATAAAACTGAGTTTATCGAGGCTGGTCTACAGAACGATTTGAACGAAATAGATATTCTTTGCTTTCTGGAACTTTGTTTATCTCCAACGAACTTAGCATTTTTCAAATTCTCAACGTTTATTGAGCAGACAGGAGAAACGGAATCAAATAGGGGCCCTACGTATGGAGGTTCTTGTATTTGCGTTAGAAATTATATAAATTCTTTTTTTTTATTTATTTTACGTCAAAAAACAGTTCAAACTGCGTATGACGTGCTATGGGGAAAAATGAATTGTGTGCACATTTTCAAAATTCTGTGATCCCTACACTAAGTCATACACTATTTAAATTAAAAAACCTCCCATGTAATAAAATCTATTTTGAGGGATAAATAAGCAATAAATTTTGGCTCTTATCCATGTTGTCCTTCGGAATAATACTTCCTGCCGCGACAACATGGAAACGATAATTTGAATAATTGTATTTCCCACTGAATTCTAGAAGACGTGCACAAGTTATATTTATGTCCAGAAGCAAAACAAGGGGCCATCTCAGCATTTGATCAATGGATCAGGGAAACTGGACGAAAAACCTGATCGAGATGGGGGTCATTGACCCGGAGGCTGTAGTACAATACTTGTTACAGGTTGTTTAGACACATTTATACAGTCCAAATAATGCATTATGTATCATTGTTAAAATTAATGTTACTTTTCTTGTGATGCGCAGTATAGTCTCTAATTGTATAGAAACAGTTATGCAGCAGAAACGATTTCACTTGGGATTTAAACTTTTCTATCGAATTTAATCGTTTAATGTCGTCTGGCAAAGTGTTGTAAAATAATGTACATCTTCCCACATTAAAAATGATTGTACTTTACATCTACAGGCCCCCAACAAAGAGAACTGTAGATTACATCCCCTTTATTAGAAAATCTAGAGAAAACTCCATTTTATATGCGAAAATTTTACCATTGATTTTATGGTCAAATCTTTCGAAAAATAGCAGTTTTTCAATTTAATTAATTTTTTCAGTTTGGATATTAAAATATGAGGATCATATTTCATTCAAATCGATGAAATCATAATTGACAAAAAACAAAAAATGAGAAATTGTGACGAGAGATTTAGCAGTCTCCTCGTTGCACAAATTATTTAGAAAAACATTGAGATATTAAATAATATAATTATGAGTATATTGTTGCCTAAAAGTAAAATAAAATTATTCATAGTCTACTTGCTGCAAGAATCATGTAACGCGGATTACAATGCTGTTGATATAAATGACAAAAATAATTCATTTTGGACCCATTCATTTCACTTCAATACGTGCTTTCTTCTTAAAAAGCAAAATTAAACATTTCATGGAAAAGCAATACATGGATAAAACGACGAATTAGAACTTAACGTTATACCAAAAGAATTATTTATTTCATTTCTAAAAATCATAATCTATCTAGTGATTTCTGCCTCTACTTTCATAAATAATAAGTGATGCTACAACAGTAATACAGAGACGGAAAGACGAACGGACAGACAGATATTTTGCAGTAAATTTATTTTTTAGTATTAAGGACCTAATAACATGGATTCTGATTGTACAATTTTCTGTATGGTAAATTAAATTGCTTAATTGCACCATCGTAATTTACAAATTGGATATAGATCATTATAGAGCTCCTGAGAGCAATTAAAGAGATAGTACATCACCCCGAGACGTGATCCCCAACGTTTTGAGGGCACTTACTGTGTCTCCTGACATAGCCCCAGAGGTTCCAACCACCAATGGCAAGATTTGGGGTTGGGCACATGAAGTTGGGCTGCCAGGAGAATGACTGCTCTGTATTTTACCTTTTCTTCCCTTTCTTTCAGAAGGTTAATGCCATCCTTGTGGCGGATAGTAATGTCGACTACGTGGGCCTCTCCATCGCTTTTTATTACCAGGTTTGAGTCTAATCCCTTCGGCAAAGGAGAAAGTGGCTTTGTGGACACCACGGTGTCCGACTTTCGGAGCATCTTCCCCAGTATTAAGTTCTTGATCTCGTCATGACGCTTTATTCCTGCTGGCTTAGTAAAAGTGCTTTGACCCAAGATGTGGTTCATGGTTTCTTTCTCTGTATTACACTTCCTGGAATATACAATCTATCTGGGCCTTACCTTACTAAGAGTAGATTTATAGACTAAGAGTAGATATGCGCCTTTACCACTCTCTTGGAATCCCAGCTTCTCCAAGGAGGCTAACTCGCTATCGGCCCATTTTTTCTTATAAGCCTTTATACCTTGTTCAGTAAATGTCCAGTTGAGTCTCAGTGCTTTGGCGGATTTTTATGTTAGCTGGTAGAAATACTATCTGCAGCGTTCCCTAAACGTAAACCTAGGTTCACTAGGTAGTATTGGGAAGCCGCAGCAATTTCAGCACTCAAACTCTCTTGGCCAGGTAGAACATCTGCAGAACTCCTAGGCAGATGTAGGAACTATTTGACTAGCACTTTGGCTGTCCGCATTCCTGAGCATTGACTTAAATGCCATCGATAAAACCAGTTGGTAGAGGTAATATGGCATTAGTATGTAGGTATGAAGTAAACTTGTGAATGGGCTTCAAATGCTCCTTCTGAAGCCTCTTCACCACTCCATCAAATTTAAGATGATTACTTTAGAAGGGAAGCCGTTCCAACAGAATAATTCACGCCCAGGTATGTTAGGATATGATCATTACTGACCAGATGAATTCTTTCCTCCAACTTTTCCTGTCAGGGGTCTTCAGTGAACGAAGATCGTTCAAAAGTTGTATATTTGAAATGATGAACACCTAGCTACGAACAATGTCATTCCGAATGCCCCATTATATTACACCAGAAGATCAACCAGTATGTGAGCCCCTGGGGTACCTTTTGCTAACAGCACCAGATCAATAGCATATGCTAACACAAACATACTCCTTTCCAATAGTGTTTATACTGACTTGTTTTCTAACTTCTCAAGTAGGCACTCCATAATGAGTAACTAGTGGTGATAAAACAGCACATACTTTCTCGCATTATATTTAAGTTTGCAATTTTCGAAAAACTAGTTCAAAGAAAATGAGACCCTCCCCAATTTTTAAGCGTCCCCTCTATTCGCGCAAAGAAAAAAAATTGAGGGGTTTTTGAGAAAATGTTTTTTAATTAATTGCATTAATTTTCAAGCACAAATTGCGCAAAAACTACTCGTTTCGCTAAAAAAGTACATGACCTTTTTGAAAGAATCGACTTCTTAGAGCAGATTTTGTCTAAAGCAAACATCTCTATTTTCAATTTTGTAGTTTTGAAATGTTAATTTTTTATAATTTTAAAAATACGGAGAGTTCGCCGAAAATGTGACTAAAGTTCTTTCGCTCTAATTTACTCGGCATGTAAACAAATACACGTGGTCGTCGCTTGTTCTTATTGGCTGACGGAAACCACCCTATCCTTCCGGACGTCGTCCGATATAGGAGTTAAGTCCCTTTTAAAATTGACTTATTTCTTGACTAAGATGTGTTTCACGTAAGATGTGACCCGCAATACCAACCCATCCTAAACCACCCGCCATACTTACTACATTGGCTTAGGGACTTTGAATCAGAATTTCAGTTGGAGGAGGTAGGGTCCAACACCAACTTAAATCCCCCATGTAATGGAAGTATATCAGGAACTTTTTCTTCACTTGAGATTGACATGCGTGCTGTCAAAATTAGTGTGTGCCAACTCCAGCCGTCTAAGCGGCAAAATGCTGCGTTGAGAGCTTACGCGAGCGAGCTCGATCTTATTTAAAAGCTATTTCATTGCGCTTCCCGTGCGCGATTTGTTTCCGAGGGGAACTTATATTGTATATTGTGCGTGGCATTATCATCAGTGTCTTGTAATACGAGAAACAACTCTCCAGTTAAGCAGAAAACGTGGGAATTAACGAGTGGTAAAATTCTTCTGAAAGTGTATAAGTGCAAGAGCGGAAAAATTCTCGAAAAGAAATAAAACTTCCTGAGAGCAGCATCATAACTAAAGCAGCGAAAATTGAAAATTGCGAAAATTGCGAAAATTGCTATTAATGTCACAATATTATTGGCATCTTATTGCATGCCATACTAATTAGACCACGATGAACATGTCTATTGGAATCATAATTTTTTCTTTCTGTATTACAGGGACCTTTTACAACCCTGGATTTTTAATCAACAAATGAAAATAAAAGGAATCTACAAAATATGTTACGACATTACCATGTCACGTCAGAAATGTGGGAAAATTCAGTGGAAGAAGGTTATGTAGAATTGTTGGTATTGCAGAAACTTTTTTAAACTTGTTGCGTTTTTAATTTTACCATTATCGACGCAACGCATCTCTTCGCCCCGTGCCGAGCGTTGAGCGCGGAGTAATCCTCCCTTAATATCTCTCGTATGTAAGCAGAGAGTATATATGTATGTAAGCCTCGTCTCGTCTGTCGGTTGTCAAGAGGTCCGCCAGGTAGAATCTTCGTGTTCGCTCCTCCTACCATGCGCTCCTGCGTCACGCGGCCAGAAATGGGAAGGAATTAGGAAAGGGGTAGGGTTTAGGACACTTCACTGGGGCTGGACTAGCCCTTGTGAATCAGCCAAACTAGTTTTGTTGAAACAAATTTCACATGAGATTCGACGGGAATCGAACCCGGACCTCAGTGGTGAAAAGCTGGCGACCTCACTATGAGCGTTCTTAACTTAACGTTAACTTAACGTTTTTTAAAGTTACGTAACGTTCTTAACTTAACCTTGAACACCTGAGACCTTGAAGCAGCCACCCATAATCACATTAAGAGTACATGTTGGTACATATTGGTGTCGAGGCTAAGGGCATTTGGCCTGCCCTTCCGCCTGCACTTCTGAAATTTAGGAAATGTTTACTATTTAGAATACACCCAACACTTTAAAAGTTGACCCAACATCTCGCACTCGTAGGCCAACGATTTATACTGCATTTATTCCTGGGACTAAAAACAAGGGACCTTCCTGGCATACGCACCTTGAGCGATTGAGTAAACCCTGGTAAACCTTAATCAAGATGGCGGCTTAAGGCCAAGACCCAATACTTTGCCAAGAACACAATACAAGTAAGCGATTTCAGTTCACACAATATACAAAGGAGAAACGGAAATATTTTAAAGTGAATATTATAGTTTAACATACGTCAAAGGTAGTAAGAAATGATGAACTCAAACAGAAAGGTTGCAAATAAGTAAAACTCATCTAGACAAAATTAGAAAACACGCAAATTGTAATATTTTGAATACATACACATATATGCACACACTCATGCATAACCACGTACTCATAACACATGTATGCACTTTTGTGTGTACTGTAACAAAAGTAATGTATGGGTTGAAGGTTGGTTCCTGATATGTTATTTGAAAATAATTGAGGGAGTGTACGATTACATTATAAAGCCAAATAACTTGAATATGGAGTAGTCAAATTATTTGATATAAAAATAAATGTAAAAATGAAATAAAAAGAGGAATGGTAAATGTGCCACAGATATTAGTTCACTCATTAAAGTTAAATAATTAGATACTTTAACAGAAGAAATAATTATTTATGTGCGGGTCAGTTCTTCCAGGTGCAATGAAGATTCTTTAGACAATGCTTTGAACGGGATTTCACCGTTGCCTTGCGAGAGCACATCTTAAATGTAAGTACTGTGATATTTAAGCAAATTATCTGCATGTTTTGACTGGTATTTTAGAAAGGGCGAATTAAGGAAATGTGATTATTGAAAAGTGAAAGAAGTGAAATTAATATGTCAGGACACTTCAGGCTGTGACACGTGTCGGAATTTGAGAATAGTCGTGGGGCGAATGTAGCAGCAAATCACGAACAACAGCGCGGAGGAATACTCTCGAAGTTTGATTACATGCCGAGGAACATTAGAGCGAATGGATCATAGCACCATATTTTACCGTCCTTTCTTACATACGAGAACAAAATTTAAAGAAAAAAAATTGAGCGGTTTTCGAGAAAATATTTTTTTTAGAAATTACGTATTTTTCACACACATTACGCACGCGAAAAAAAGGATACGACCTTTTAAAAAAAGGATACGACCTTAAGAGCTGGCTTTTTACAATAGATATTTTCTGAGGCAAAAATCCCTATATTCAATTTTCGAAAAATGAAACGTGACGGTATATTCAATATGTCATATATTATCTCTACCTTCAAAAGTTGCAGAAAGATCCCAACACATTGCACATTTACAATTTTCGAAAACTTAGGGATTTCAACGAACATGAGACCTGCACCATTCCAGTTTAATTTTATTCACCAATCCGTTTGGGTTTAATCAAAAAATTTGGAGCAATTTTTGGGAAAATGTTGAAAATGTTTTTTAGGGTTCATGTAAAGTACCCTCGAAAATCAAAATGTCCATTTGAAACGGGGAATATCAATTTTGGAGAATATCGGCTGATCGGTTTAGGCACTAGCGTTGACCACAGACCGACGGATCTTTTGCCGAGAATCGATTATTCGGTACCAAGGACCCATAAAACAGATTTTGGCTATACAATTTTCTATATGCTACATTAAATAGCATACACTTCCCATTTAAATCCTAGGCATTTTGGGATCCCCTGGGTTCCCTAGACTTCCCCATGGGACCGAGAAGTTCAATTTCTGCATTTACTACCAGCAATGCTAAATTGTTCCCACGTAATTTACGAATTGAGTGTAGAGCTTAATAGAGCTTCTGAGAACAATTAACGAGATAGTCAGTAGATCGCCTTGAGACATGATCCCCAACGTCTTGAGGGCACTGATTGTTGATCGTGGCATAGCCCCAGAGGTTCCAATCACCACTGGCAGGATTCTGGCGTTCGGCTGCCATGGGAATGACTGGTTGGTACTTTACCTTTCCTCCCCCCTGCATTTAGAAGACTAGACCTATCTTCGTGGCGGGCAGTTACATCGACCACGTGGACCCCCTCCCGGCTTTTTATTACTAGGTCAGGCTTGAGTCTAACCCCTTCAGCAACGGAGAAAGTGGCTTCCCTGGACACCGCAGTGTCTGATTTCAGGAGTATCTTCCGCTCTATAAAGTTCTTTATCTCGCCATGACGCTTTATTCTTGCTGGTTTTGTAAAAATGCACTGACCGAGAATGTGATTCATAGTTTCTACCGCTGTGTTGCACTTCCTGCAGTATACATCCTCTCTGGGCCTCCCTCTACTAAGAGTAGTTTTATTGGCAGTGGTATTACATCTCAATTGGAGTGCAGTGATAAAAAGACCAGAAGGTTTCAGAAGATTATAATCTTTCAAAAAGGCATTTCCAATCGGATCGTTTATATGCGCCTTAACCGCTGTCTTGGGATCCCAGCTTCTCCCAGGCGGCTACCTCGTCATCGGCGCATTTCTTCTTACAAGCTCTTAAATCTTGATCACTGTAGGGCCAATTGAGTCTCAATGCTTTGGCGGTTTTAAATGTCCGTTGGTAGAAATTCGGACAGGAGCTCAGCCATCTGAAAATGGGATCTTCAGATTTTTCTAGTCGTAATCTTAGGTTCAGCGCTACCCTAGGAACATGTTGGACGAGCCGTAGCAATCCCAGTCCTCCATCTCTCTTGGCCATGTAAAATAATCTATCTTCAGTACTCATTTTCAGGTGTAGGAACTGTTTGACTGTCACTCTGATTTGACAGTCGGCTTCCCTGAGCATCGACATAGATGAAATCGATAAAACTAATTGGTAAAGGTAATGTGGAATTATGTAGGTATGAAGTAATGCCAATTTCTGAGTGGGCTCTAAATGCGTCTTCTGCAGCCTCGTCACTGCTTCCATCAAATTCGATATGGATGCTTTACGTGGGAAGCCGTTCTAAATAGAGTAGTTCACTCTCAAGTATGTTAGAATATGATCATCATTGACCAGAAGAATTTCTGCTCCAACCTTTACAGACAGGGAAATTAGAGGAAGTCATTTACTATACATAGGAGCATGATTTATCCTTTCTTTGTTACCAGGATCCGACAATAAGAGTTCTACTGAAAATTTGCCGTTTTACGGCGCACAACTACAATACTTCCTCTTCTTAAGAAGTCGAGAAAGTAAAAAGGAGCCGGGACAAGTGCCCCTCCTCTTTTTACTCGTCTATGAATTGGCAACTCAATGACTTTCGAGAAGTACTGAATGACTGTGGAAACGTCAGCGTAAGAGTCCAGTACGAAATTGGTAAAAGCATCTTTCCTGGATATGACTCCTGCGTGAGGAATTGTGTCATAGCTTTAAATTTATCTAGCAAAGTACCGGCACTACCCCCTGCTATTTTCATGTCCCAGACTTCTTCATGAAGAATTTGAACATTAGAGAAACAGACAGGTTCGAGGATAAACCTTTTTTGGCGTGGATTGAATGCTTTTGTCTATAAACTTACAAAATATTCTGCAATGCAGAGAACCAATTGCGATGGGACGATAGTTGTTTACTCGTTTATTATCCTTATCCTCTTTTGGGATAAGGAGGGAGCGATTAGCTTTCCATCCAGAGGGCATAAAGCCACTGTATATAATTTGGTGTACAGTAGAGACATATTTGAGTGGAGACATATTTCAACTTTTACCTCTGCAGATCAGTTGCTATCTTTGATCTTTTTGGTCCTGGAGCCGTGGCATGTTTTATCCCAGTCATACCAGACTGCTCGTGATTTTAACAACTTGGACCGCATATAGAATGAAGTCGTGGTCTATTCCGCGTGTTGACACTTTATCATCCGCTCTCAATTCGGAATTTCGAATCGGAGTTGCAGTACCCCAAACTGATTTATACAGGACATTAACCTCATCGCTGTGAAGGGGCTGTTGATCAACACTAGTACTGTCAATGCACGGTCAAATGAACTTTGCCAATAGCTGTGGATCATTCTTGAAAAGGTCCTGTACCCTAGCATAGGAGAAGCACATCATTGCGCGTTTGCCTCCATGTCTAGCGGACCTTTTAGAACTAGTGGCGGAGGGTACAAAGAAGCCGACCAAAATCTTCACTATCTTAAGATAGATCTTGTTCAAATGTCTGTCGAGTTAGAGGAAGAAATTTACTTCACCCTTGTGCGTATCAATGTGAACAAGGAGATCAAGTATAAGTATAAGCAAATCGCCGACCCGCACGACTATATCTAACGGAAAAAGAAAGTTGCGATCTCGCTCGGAGAGATTGGGAGTTCGAGACTCACTTAGGCATGATTGTTTACCCTGTTGTGGAATAGTAAGCTTTCCCACCACCATGCTTCACGTTAAATAGTATCCTTTCTTTCTAACTTTTCCGGGGACGTAGGACCTTGCATGGGAGGCAAATACACGTTACACCGAGGAGGCATCATTCCTTGATCCCCCTTGCTCAGATTAATTAACACGAGGGTAGTATAAGCAAATCGCGGACTCGGAGGACTATTTCTAACGCAGGAGGGAAGTTGCAATCTCGGTCGCAGAAGTTGCAAGTTCGAGTCTCTATTAGGCATGGATGTTTACCAAGTGTTGTGGAATGATAAGCTTTCCCAACTACCGTTCTTCACCTCTCAATATTATCATTTCTATCATGACTCGCCCGGGGGCGTAGGAGGTTGCATGGGTGGCAAGAAGGTGTCACACAGATCGGTTCGTTCCTTGATCCCCTTGTTCACAATAATATGCACAAGGGTGTGTATCCACTTTATTTATCCACTTTTCCGTTACCAGAGGCGGCAATAAGAGATTTTCTGTCAAAAATTCGCCGTTTTCCGGCGCACGAATACAAAACCTTATAATTTTACGATGGGCTAGAAAGTAAAGAGAACTAAAGTATTAAACACAATAACTAAAAACTCAATAAATGATAATTACTCAATTTGTAATAGATTATGCAGCCATTGGGTACACCAAATAATTCGCTTTGTCAATTCACCAAAATATAGTGAAAAAGAAAATTATACCATCTTTAAACAGACCATCAGGAAAAAATAAGCACCAAGCAGATGCCTCGGCTGATTACTTTGCTCAGACGTTCACCCCAACAGTGCTTTTACTTATCCTGACCTCGCATCAGCTCGCACTTGTAGTAATATGTCTCAGAATAAAATACACTTCCCCAAATCAAATTAAATGCTTCATCAAAAATCTCCCCCATAAAAGAAGTTCCAGGTCACTAGAAAAAATATATTATAAAATTCTAGTGCCGACGGCGCGCCGGCAGTTGACGCGTCAAACTGAAGTACTACACTAATTAATCAATAAAACCCATGAGTACCCCTTCGTTGTGTTTTTGCTAGTAAGTACAGTGGGACGTCGATTACCCGAACGCCAATCATCCGAAACACCAAATATCCGAATTCATATTTTCTCTGAATAATTATTTTTTTAATTAGGTACCGTGTACTATACTGCGATTTATTTACAGCTGCCTCCGGCAGGTCATCAGCTGGTACCGTGTCAGCCAATCGGAAGCTTACATGTCTCTACAGTGACGTCACTATGGTGACGTTCAACCTTCTGATTGGATGGCACCGTAGCAGCTGATTTACGTCAGAGGCAACTCTAAATAAATCCAAGTATATATTCATTTATTTATATTATATTAATTTTCTTTTGTAGTACTAAATATTGAGAATGATCCACTATATGATTGACAGTGATCAAATATTAACGAGATACTGTACTATAGTCACTCATCTAACTTCAGTGAACTTTGACAAATCCTATCCAAATCCATTTTATGTACACTTGCCATTTTTATGTTCGGTTATCCGAATTATCGAATATCCAAACTATACCTGCCCCCAATTAGTTCGGATAATCGACGTCCCACTGTATAGTGATTGTTCTTATTATTTATTCATTCTTTAGTATTATCATTATTTATTATATCTGCGAACAATCAGTATTGAACAAAAGATGAGTTTGTTTTCTCTTTAGTCTTTCAACTTATTCATAGTTTTCTTTTCTGTTCGTGTTCTTTTCGCATACGTTTTGCGATCTTTTACGAACCCATTTTCAGGTATGCTACAAAAGTTAATGCGTTGGAAATCAACTTTCTTATAAATTAAAAGAGTTTACAAGATAAATAATTATCAAATATATTCTTTTTACTTTCAGGTCAGAGACTGTTATGAAACTTTGAAAATCAATCATAATTTCTATTACTTTCCTGTTGTTTTTTCTAACATTGTTATTTGAACATGCAAATGCAAACCAGGTCGTTGATGAAGTTTGTAAAGTGCTTCTGAGCGCATGTATGTACTCATTGACATAATGTATTATTATTATTGATATGATTACTATATTATCCAATAAATTCACAACTAAAAATTTTAGGTATCAATATAATATAAAATTCTCTTAAGGTTGCAGCCATCTTCCTGAGCAACAAATATAGTGGCTGAGGAGACCTCTACAATATTTTGCGGCGGGGCCTACCGGGCGGTTCACAATAAAGATATCTCTTGCACTTCCCAAACTTGACTGATCTAGGAGTTTGAACAAGTTTTTATATAAATTTTGCGGAACAAATCTCAGAGCTCACATAACAATTGATAGTGTCTCTGTTTTTACGCTCCATATCCAGTGATCTAGATTAACAAATTGTTGTATTTAAGAACTTTCTCTGTCCCCTTGATTACTCGTTCCCCTCCCCTCGTTCTGATGATGTCCAAAAAGCTGGCTGACACACTATAGCTGAACACAAAGAAAACTAGCTCATAATTTTAAGCTAATTTTAGGCTAATAAATAACTATATCCCCAAATATGAAGCTCTTGCAGTTTTCTCAAAAATAAATGTTCAGTTAGCTTTACATTAAAGGCAGCAGTCACAAAATGAAAAATAAAAGTTACAACAAAAATACTTATTCAGGAATTATAGACTAATTATAGACTCACAATAATTACTAATCTTATTTATTATTGTTAATATTTATTTTATTGAAAAGAATAATAACAAATTGCAACTCTCAGACCCCAGAGTAAAGAAAGCCAACTGATTAATTGAGAAGAAGGGAACAGAAACCAAGATACATTGACGCTATATATTCATCAAATAGGGTAGTATTTTTATTTATTTTTTATTCATTTTACGTCAAAAACAATTAAAAACTGTGTGACGTGCTAAGGGGAGAAGTGAATTCTGTGCACGTTTTCATAATTCTGTGATCCCTACCCTAAGCCACATACTACTTGAATTTCGAATACAGAAAGAAATTACCGTTTTTTTGCAAGGATTGTTTACAAAAAAATATTCGCTCCGATGTAATAAAATTTATTTTCATGGATAAATCAGCTATAAATTTGGGCTCTTATTCATCATCATGCCCTTCGTGAAGGAATACGTTCTTCCTGCCACGACAACATGGAGAACGATAATTTGAATAACTATATTTCCTGCTGAATCCTAGTAGACGTGGTCAGATAATGAAGTTACAAGTTAAGTATTTGTTGATTTAAGGGAAGAATTAAGTGCTCGTCAGCTTTAGGTAAAAGAATCCCAGGAATATAATACAACATCTCAAGTGCGCACTGCGGCACGGCATACAACGTCGCATTTTTTAAAAATTAGCTAGCAGAACAGTTTCTTTTTAACATATTATGCATATGATTGTATTATGTATTATAGGCCGATATACCCCTTGCATTAATTACTCGTCAACTTGAGCTAAAATGTCTCAAAAACAATTCAACCCAACCGCTCAAAATCGCACTGCGGCAGACTATTCAACACGAAATAATTTTTAAACTAGCGAGCAGAGCATAGTTTCTTCTTAACATGCTATGAATATGATTAAGTACTATTTGATGATATATTCCTTGAATTGCTTTTCAGCTTGAAGTTCCTTGAAGTGCTTGTCAACTTTAGCTAAAAATGTCCCAAGACTACAACCCAACCAATTTTAAAAGACGGCTCCTTTTTCTTTTTTTCTCTGGTAGATTTTTTAAGCGTATTTTGCTCTATCTGTGAAGAATTTTAAGCAAAACTTTGGAGTTTTTTTGAAAAAATGCTTTTTTAAAAAAATGACTAACTTCAAACAGGAATTTACACACACACACACACACACACACACACACACACACACACACACACACACACACACACTGTCACCTCCGTTTCGATCTCTTTTGTATGGTTTTTGAGTAGATGATTCAAGCAAGTGGAATTATTTTGCTTGAAATGTGGGATCCGTATTTGTTAGGGATGTTACGAAATGTACAACAGTTAAAGTGATAATTAAACAGAAGTACAGGGTGTAGGATCGTTTTGGAGACGAAAAAAAAGAGTCAAGTACTATTTACGGCAGTTAATGTTTTCACTGAATTTCACAGACTAAATGAAGACCTTTGAAATCACAAGCAAATAAATACAACAATCACAAAGAAATAACTTTACCTGGAAAAGAACGAACATACACAGTACACTAATTCTATCTACTCTTGAACACGAGAAACATTGCACTCAAAAATTGAAACATGTATGCGATCAAATAATTACTACACTGTTCGCAATTAACTGGAGTAAGGTAAAGTACAATCTTTTAACTTATTTACAGTGATGTTGAGTTTCAAATCTGTTAGTGAAAAAGTCTTCATGTTTAAGAATTCTTTCAACTGACGCTTTTAATGTTTAGCGTAGGCAATGCCACAGGATTGTTAATTTAAGAAGAATCCTACATACAAGAAGGACCCGTAATTAATGAAGTTAACTTTCCTCCAAATTGTTCGTTAATTATAGGAAAGTTACAATACACTTTTTACAAAACGTTTTAGCATTGAAATGTCTGATTTCAGTTACGATAATCAAGTGTGTTCGTACTGAATTCATTAGCAAATGATCCATCTTATTACGTAGATGCTGAACGTAATTCTAGCAGAATCTCGTCACTGTTCTAAATAGTTTTTAACGGAGTTTATTCAAACGAATAAACTGGGAAAAGTGGCTACTGCAGATTGCAATGGCATGTTATTGACTCACAGAATTTGCTCACGTCGAAATCAGAATGACGTTTTCTGGGGTGCCAACATCGGCTGCCAAGGTCGAACGGCGCAGTCTTTTCGGGTCGCTCTCAACGACGTCGTAGAACCGTTGCTCACCGCCTCGTTCCATCGCTTGCATAGACGTAGTCTACGTTCCAATTATCATTTCATCAAAATGAGAATATAATCAGCAGGTCTAGATTTCGAATTCCATCAGATATTATGTCGGGTTGGATGATACGAAATAAAATCCAGGTACCAATATATAAGAAATAGAACCTTTAAAATAGCTGCAAGGAAGACAATGTTCCTTATTACCTTGATGCTTGAATTTATATTTATATTTATTTAGTCAAAAGCAGAAAAAAATGTATGTGACGTATGGGGGAGAAAATCATTTGCGCACGCTTTCTTGAGTTCTAGAATCCCTTCCCAGTAATTTAACTATTAATAGTTAAAAGATAAAAAGATAATAATAATAATAATAATAATAATAATAATAATAATAATAATAATAATAATAATAATAATAATAATAATAAATTTAAAAAGCGAGAGATAACATTTTAAAAACTAAATATTTTCGTTTCCGAGTTATAGAAAACTTATTTGCAACGGAAAACGAACTGCAGATTTGATTTTTCTGTATTGTTAACAAAATACAGACTCACCCTAAGCCCTACTACCACTACAAGCAAAAGAAAAGCTTAACAAAACGTGCGATTTGAAACGCAAAATTGCATTGAGACAGCTTTTCCTTCGTTAACTATTAATTTGTTATTACAAAACCAATTTGAAACTTCTGAAATTGTACTATTTATTGTTTCTTTTTTACAAAGAACATTCGTGTCATCGGCAAACAGAACTGTTCTTCCATTTTTAATAGATGAAGGCATATAGTTTACGTACAACAGAAAGAGGATAGGACCTAAGATCGAACCTTGTGGGACCCCATGTTCAATTGGCAAAGAATGGGAAACATAAGTAAATAATGTCTTTTCGTGCCAGTACGGCATTTCTACTCTTTGAGATCGATATTTAAGGTACGAGGTTACACGATCTAGGGCAATTACACGAATTCCATAAGAAGGTAAGTTTGAGAGCAAGATGTTAATGGTTACTAACGTCAAAAGCTTTCGAAAGATCTAAAAATATCCCAATGGGTAATTCATTTTGGTCTATTGATGAAGCAACATCTTTAATAAAAGAAAAAATGGAAGTTTCTGTAGATTGTGATTTTCTAAAACCGTGTTGTGAGTCTGAAAACGCTTCGTTTTTCCTGAGAAAGGTTTCCATTCGTGTATAGAAAAGCCTCTCTAATATTTTTGAGAAAACTGACAAAAGAGAAATTGGCCGGTAATTTTGAATTTCATTTTTGTTCCCTTTTTTAAAAAGAGGCTTAATTTTTGCTGCTTTGAAAATATCTGGAAATATTCTTGTGCACAAGGAAGCATTGAAAATGTGAGTTAATGGGTGTATAATGGAAGGTGCACCCGTTTTTAATAAACAATACGAAAATTGATCTAAACCAGATAAATATTTATTTTTTACATTACTGACTTTACTGAGGATTTCGTTGGAAAAAGTTTCGGAAATAAACATCGTGCCGATAATTTTTTGAGAAGCAAATGATGTTGAATTTTGTGGTTTTAGTCCCTTCGTGAGATCAACCGCAATTCTAGAAAAATGTTAGTCGAAGAGATTCGTAACTTTTTGTGGATTACTTGTTTCTCTTTCATTATCCTTTAAAACAACATTCTCTACGAAATATCGTGATGACGTGGTCGTATATTTTACGATATTCCTCATTGCTTTTGTTTTGTTTCTAGCGTTCAAAATATCCTCATTCTTTTTCATAATTTTTGCCTGAACTATTACTTTCCTTAAAATTCTTTTATTTTCTCGGAAGTAGACATGGAAACCGGGTGATACGTTATGATGTTTAGAAAGAAAGCGTACGTTTGGTTTTACACGATGTTCTAATTCCTTGTGTGATCCAAGTATTACTTTTTCGTGAAATGTTTTATTTTCTCTTTTTACGAATTACGTGTTCAATACATACACAAATTAACTCAGTTCTCTTCTCGTAAATGTAAAATTAGTTTTGTTCTTCATGATTTCTTTTAGCTAAAGTGTTTCATATTTTAAATGAATAATAGTATTATAATTCAGCATGTATAAAATTTCGTTACCTCGTTCGAGCTTTTCTTATGATGATTCCGTTACGTTGCCGTTGATACTTTAACTCTTGTGTACTCTCATTTCTTCTCATTAATTATGAACTTCGCCGAAATAAATTCCCGATTGGTCAGTGCGATGAATTGTGCAACTCGTTGCATCAGAATTTGCAGTGGTGCCATCTATCCACGATCGTAGGTACTCGGTCAATGATTGATTACTGGGAAGCAGAATTTTTCCGAAAAGCTTCGTCGCTAAAAAAGGCGTCGAGGTTTGAAGTCGGGGCCATTTTTGAGAAGATAATTGTTTAACCACTTCAATCCCAAATTATTGTTAAATAATGAAGAATTTTTTAAAACTTAATTTTGATTTATAATTGAGTAGATTAAAGCATATACGCCATTTTTTTAAATATGTTCTCAAATTTGACACATTTTTACATGTTGCTCTGAGGCAACATTGGGGTTTAAAGGGTAGTTGGTAGGTGATTGCAAGCAAAGGCATAAAAAATGGAAAATTTGTAATTTATTTCAAAATAATTTGATAAAAATTTGCAATTGAACTTTCATTTAGTGTGAAAATCAAGAATACATATTTTAGTTGTAGTTAAACACAAATTGAGAACATTTAAAAGAATGGTGTAGGCCTCAGGTTCGTTGAAAACTTTGAGTTTTCAAAAATTGCAAAAATTCAAACATTTTTTCGGCATCTTCGTACAACTATAATTATGAAGAACGAGATTTTCTCTCAATGAAATTTATTTCTTAAAGATAGATTTTGAAATAAGGTCATGTATACTTTTTCGAAAATATGAGCACTTTTCGCCTAGTTTTGCGTGAAAGTACGGGCGAAAAAGTACGTGCTGTTTCAGCACAACTAGTTTCACTTTCTTGGCAATGTTTTCCTCGCTTAAACCATCATTGACACTTTCGTCGGTGAAATAAAATAAAAACGCATAAGTTATATTTTTATAATAAAAGTGTGCAATATTAATTCTAAACTATCTTCGAAAAAATACCTTTTTCATATTATTTACATTACCTTGTTATAAAATATATTATACAAATTTAATGAACTTAAACAAATGAGTAACAAAATATAAGAATATTACTTAAAATGGTTAGTAACAAAATGTAAAATTTATCTCCACCGAGGATTGCACCCACAAACTTACGAACAGAGAACTGTCGCCCTTACCGCCTGAGTTATAAAGACGTATGTATAGTTTGGGACAGTACATTAGAATGTATGAACACAGATTGTATTTCTTGACTTTAATGGACGTTTCTTTCCATTTACATGCTAATACATTTGTGTAATTACTAAAATTTTTAATTTTCATTCACTAATGAGAATCAATAGTTATGGCGTAAACACATTGACATTATTGGCTAATTGACCAGATGAGTTGGATAAATTTGCATCCTGTCAAATTAAATAACAGTTCCTAAAACAAAAAATTAAAATTCCATAGTTTAGGTACAAAAAGCTGAAGAAACAACATAGTCATACCACGAAATTGTCTTCTGTTTTCAATTTTTCTGCTAATACCGAAAACAATGTTTTATTTTCTTCATCTGAAGACATAATATCTTTAGTTTCAGAGATATTGCCATCTTCAATCTCTTCCAAGGTGTTCAAAATTTCTTCGTCATTCAATAAGCCTAGTTTTTCCATGTTTAGATGGAGTACGCGAGTGGGTCGCTTATCTGAACTCACTCCCTACGGTTACCGTCAAACCCCCAATGTTGCTTCTAAAAAACCCGTGTTTTCGGGAAATTTTACAGAGAGCCAAACGAATATTTAGATAAAGAATGATATTAATTATAAACAATAAATGTATATTTATGAACAAATTTAAAGTTACCAAAATCCGGGAGCGATAGCTTCGTGCATCAGCTGATGTCACTGCAGCGCCTCTGACCGGGAGGTCCTAGGTTCGAGTCCTGACGGCGGCAGGATTTTTGAGACTAGCTTTTCAGCTAGGCCGAATTCAGTCGCTGTCTGGAGGAGAATTCTAGCGGCCGGCTGCTCTGTTCGGTAGTTTTCTGTGATTTCCCATCAACACCAGGCGAATGCTGGAGCAGCACCATAACAAACGGGCCACGGACCGCACGCGATCTTTCCTTTCTCTTCCTTGTCCTATCCTCTCCCCTTACACACACTTACACTAACATGCACTACACTACCACATATTCAGGGACACCGGTCGGGAGCTTAGAGCTAGTCCCGAATGGGGCGGTGCCCCGCTGTTGGAAGAGTCCTGGTTAGGGGAAACCCTCCAAGCCGGCGGTAGGTCGGCGCCGAATCTCGGCATTCAGCGGGGGAAAATCACCGCCATCTCCCGAGGAAAAAACATGCACTACACGTACGGCACTAATAACCTAATCTGTTAACGCGCCCAGAATCGCTAACAACCAACCAATCAACCAAAAGTTGCCAAAAAACAACGCCAACATAACATTGAGAAAATTTAAAAACAATAATTGGGTATGTACGCATCAAAGAAATCGTTACGCTTCTCTGTGTGTAGTAATGCCTCACACGCCACGGAATTATTATTTTCATGCATTCTAACGGAAAATGTATGGCCCTAGCTTGAGAGTGGTCCAATTTATAATTCAATATAATGCATCGAGAGTGCGCTAAGAACAATCAAAAACCATATTGTTTCAAAGAAATACTGGAAGTTAAAGGGTTAAAAATTGCGTATATTTCAAGCAAAATTTCGCGAAACCTACTCACGTTTTCGAAAAATTGTAGGCTGCCTTAATTCAAGATCTGTCTTTGAATAACAGTTTTCAGTGACGAAAAAGTCCCTATCTTCAATATTTTAGTTATAGGAAGACGCTAAAAAAATGTTGAACTTTGCAATTTTCGATAAATCAAGGATTTCAATCAAAATGAGACCTGCGCTATTTTTAAGTTCTTTACGCAATCAGAGGACGAAGTTTATTAAAAGAAATTTGGAGTCATTTTGTGCAAAATGTGAAAATGTTTTGAAGCTTCAAGTCAGTTATTCCGAATGCTTAGTGCGAAACTTTCTTAGTATTTACTGTGAAATACTTAGTACTTTTGTGTGAAACTTTCTACGATTAGGTAATTAATCACATTTATAGCATATAACATATTTCATGAAAAAGACAATTGTTGTTTAAAAACCAGGTCTTACTATGGACCATACAATTGTAATAACAATAAAGTCAAGAAATATTGAAATTAACAGTGGGAATTTTCAAGGAGATTCTCTATCTCCTCTGCTGTTGTGCATTAGTTTGATTCCACTATGTAGTCAATTGTCGCTACTGATTTTGGTTACAGTCTCCATGGTGATGAAAGACCAGTAACATTTATTTTGTAAGAATTAAGTTAAATGCACGTGCTAGTTTTCTACTCTCGTTTTGTTACTGGGGAGTATCCTACTGTGTTTAGGTCAATGACGAATAAATCATTATTTTACCTGGAGAGCAATTTAACACTTAAATATAGATTTTTGTGTTGTGAATGGATTCACTTCATTCTTCGCTACCGCTCTTCCGGGGAGAATAGGACCTCGATGGGAGACTTCCATCTACTTCGATTAGCCGCTATTCCTTTAATTTCCCTCCACGATTTTCCAGTCTTCTCCATTTCCTTGTAGACAGTCCTCCATATGCCCCTTGGTCTTCCTGCAACTCGTCCCTGCAGGTTCCTTCCTAAAGCTTCCCTTTCAATTGCTCCTGTAGGTTTTCTCAGTGTGGGTCCCATCCATCGCAATTTCCTCTTTCTAAACTGGAGTTCTATAGGTACTTCTCCGGCTTTCTTTCACAGTTCATTTCTCATTTTCATGGACCAGTAGACTTTAAATAATTTTCGGAGACACCTATTTATATAAGTTTGTAATTTGTTTTGTATAGTGTTATTCCATCGCCAGGTTTCTGATCCATTAAATAAGACTGTCTTGACATTGACGTTGAATATTCTCAACTTTGCTTTCTGTGATATACAGTTGTTTCTCCATATGGCGAACAACTTCTGGAACGCGGAGTGTGCTTTACGAATTCCATTGATAAAGTCATTTTCCGATTATCCTATTGTGCTAACCCCACTCCCAAGATGAGTAAAGGAGTCAACACACTCCATTTTGTGATCAGCAACTCTTAGATATTTGGATGTACGAAGATTTATTCGCAGCTGCTTTGTCTTTGCCCCGTTTATTTTCAGGTCGGCCTCTGTTGCTTGCCTTCCTAGATGTTCCACTTTTTTTGCATGTCGGTAAACCTCTGAGCCAGGAGACACATATCATCTGTTAATCGAGATCTTCAAGAACATTCGTTAAATTCCGACTAGTTCCACGCTTTTTACCTTTCGTAAATCGTTTTTATGTCATCATATCTTTGTGTCAACAAGAATAATCAGCGGGATAGTACACATCCCTGCCACACTCCACTTTTGACTTCAATAGGACTTGATAATTTCTCTTTATGTATTATCTGCCAAGTATGTGTTTCATACATATCCTTAATAATGTACAATATCTTATCTGGTATTCCATATTTTCTCTGTACTTGCCACATGTTTTCAAGTGGCAGTGAATCAAACGCCTGCTGAAAATCACTGAAGGTCAAGTATAATGTTGTGTTCCATTCAATGGTCTTCTCCACTACGAGGCGTAGTGTATTTGTGTGATCTATACAGCTTCTATTCTCTCTAAAATCCGGTTGTTCCTTTCTAAGCGCTTTCTCGATTTCTCCACTTGTTCTGTTTAGAAATATTTTGGAAAAACTTTTCCTGGTACTGATAACAATGAGATTCCTCTCCCATTTTTGCATTTAGTTCTGTCTCCTGTTTTTTGGATGTTTAATGATTAAGTCCTTCTTCCAATCAGAAGTGATATTTTCTTGTTGTAAGTATCTCTGCGCAAATATTATCAAAACCAGATTTTTCCACTCATAAGTTGTTTCAGGGCTCCTTTAATCTCGTTTAAACTTGGAATATTTACATTGATATTCGTGTCAACAATCGGTGGATTTATTCGGATTTTCGTGTCGTTGGTTTTCCCTCCGGTGGGGATATTAATTCTCTATGAAATTCACTCCATCTTTCCATTTGTTCCGTTTCTTCCGTCAGCAGCTCCCTTTAATCTGTAGCTCCCTTATGTCGCTTAAACTAATAGCTTTTTCTGTTTGATAGGCTAGGTCGTCTATCCCCTTTCTTTTATCTTCCTAGCACTTCTTTTGACTTTCTTCCAGTTTTACTGTTTCACTTAGCTACGTTCTCTTTTTAATGTGCTTTACAAGAGTTCCTTTTCTGCTTTATAGGTTGCTTCTGTTCTACCAATTTTCATGTTTTCTTGTTCATCCAATCCTTTCTTTGTTTTAATTCATAGCCTAGGGTCTGTTCGCTGGCGTCCAGTAATGAATTCTTGATTGCTTTTGTTTATTATTTATGTTACGTCAAAAAAAAAAACAGTTAAAACTGCGTATGACGTGCTATGGGGAAAAGTGAATTGTGTGCACATTTTCAAAATTCTGTGATCCCTACACTAAGTCATATACTATTTAAATTTTAAAAAAACCTCCCATGTAATAAAATCTATTTTGAAGGATAAATAAGCAATAAATTTTGGCTCTTATCCATGTTGTCCTTCGGAATAATACTTCCTGCCGCGACAACATGGAAACGATAATTTGAATAATTGTATTTCCCACTGAATTCTAGAAGACGTGCACAAGTTATATTTATGTCCAGAAGCAAAACAAGGGGCCATCTCAGCATTTGATCAATGGATCAGGGAAACTGGACGAAAAACCTGATCGAGATGGGGGTCATTGCTTCTCAGTTAGCCTCCACATCCTCTGCCTCTAGGTCTTTTAACGCCTCATACTTATTGTGTAATTCAACTTTTATATTTTTAATATTTCGTTATCTTTGTTTTTATTTACATCATAGCGTTTCTTTTTAGTTTATTTTCGTTTGTTGGCTAGCATTTTAATTCTAACAGACGCTACAACGAGATGGTGGTCGCTGCCGAGGGCTTTGTCCCTTTTATTTCTAGCATCTAACAGTGATTTTCGCCAAAACCTCTGATCGCGAAATAGTCGAGTTGATTTTCAGTCATCTGGTTTGGGAAGACCCATGTTACTTTGTGGCATAGCTTTTGGGGGAACATGGTACCTCCAGTCATTAAATCGTGATCTGAACCGAACTCCGTTTTTTATTTCTTTCTCTTACACCGTGAATTTCCATCACTTGCTGTGAATCACTTTTATGGTTCCCTACTTTGTCATTTATATCTCATGTTACCATTATTATATCTCTTTTACTAGTTTTCGCAATCCGTCTAATTTCGCAATCCAAATAATTCCGTGTGATATAGGTTGCCAATTTATGAGGCTTCTTTTCGCTGTTGTTTTGGATACTAGAATTCCTACTCCATTTCTTCTTTCATTTCCATCTTCTATACCAGAGTAAAGGAGGGTTGTGTAGCCCGTTATTTGTACTTATCTCACCAAATGATTTCCATCTTGTCTCACTGAGTCATAATATATTTAATCTGTATCTTTCCATTTCCTTGATCACTTGTTTTAGTTTACCTGGCTCATATATTGTTCGTACATTCTAGAATCCTATTCTCGTTGTCTTTTTCACTGCAAAGGTCATCATCTTATCGCGTCGAAAATCTCATTTTGGTTTCTCAAATAGTTTTAAAAAATTCAGAGAATGTCTAGTGTATGGTCGAATATGCGTTCGATCAGGACGTAAAGGGTAGCCGGCTGTCGTCTGGATAAAAGCCCTAAAAACCTAGTAGTGCTACAAAAGCACACACTTTCCCACAATAATGCCAACTACCCCGCTGTAATATATTACTACGTAAACTTGCAGAAGTGTTTTCAACCAGCAACATTTTTTTCTCGCTCTCAGGTCCTAAATGCTACCTTGCCGTCACAAATGCCACTACGCTACAGAAACGTCGTATAGGGCTCAAGCCGACGCATAAAATCGTAAATGTTCGCTTCACGTAAAAAACCTCAAAAATTAAATATCCGTTTCAAACTATAAAAACTTCGAGTTCGTTCAGATCAATCAGGAAATATCTATTTTGGAGAAAAATGACGAAGTACCTTCATAAGGAAGAGAAAGTAAAAAACAAGTGAAACCGCAAAGTCAATCGCAATACTCGATCTCAAATTTCAACGGTTAGTCCCCCCTGCTGTAGTACGCTGAACCACCTATGATGATTGGCTCGTCATGACTGGTCAATTTAATTTTACGTAGATAAAGAGTTTCTGCCCGTTTCTGACTGCCAACGGAGTCGGGTTCTCAGAAAAGCTACATTTCTTAAAAGAAAAATAACAGAATGTTCTAAAGGGTCTCATTTTCTAGAATAACCCACTGCGTAAGAAACATATCTCGGACTCCAACTTCCCCTCGCATATTTCCTTCAATGTTCCCGCACATGTTTCCCACATGTGCTCCATATGTTAAGCTGAAAATTAAACGGAAAATTTAAAAAAATCATCAAGGGTTTTTCTTACAAAATACTTTTCTGAACCTCCTACTTCTTTTGCTCGAGAGGTGACGGTGGTCCTCCCGCGCTGGATGGCGAGATCCGGCGGCGACCTACTGTCGGCTAGCGGTTTTTCCTCAACCAGGTATTTTCCACCAGCGGGGAACCACCTCAGCGGGACAAGCCCTGAGCTCCTGATCGGTCTCCCGGCATATGTGGTGGTGTAGTGTACGTTAGTGTGTCTGTTAGTAACGGGTGAGGATAGGACAAGAAAGAGGAAGGAAAAATCGCGCGCGGTTCGAAGGCCGTTTGTTAGGGTACTGCTCCAGCATTCGCCTGGTATTGATCGGAGAAACCACGGAAAACTACCTATTAGAGCAGACGACCGCAAGAATTCTCCTCCAGCAGCTCCACCAACTTAATTCGACCTAGCTGAGTAGCTAGTGTCGAAAATCCTGCTACCATCGGGATTCGAACCTAGGACCTCCTGGTCAGAAGCAATACAGTGACATTAGTTGATGCCCTGAGCAATCTCTCCTGGTAACAGTTCTCCGGCACTCATAGTTTTGCCTTGGCTTCTTGTATTATAACAGCCCAATTTATTGTATCTTCTGCCTTTCTTTGTAAACTATTAACATCTAGGTTTCTCAAATCTTCCTCCACCTTATCATTCCGTCTTAATCTGGACCTACCTTTATCTCTCCTACCGGCCATATTCCGTACGTATACCTTTCTAACGGCTCTCCCTTCATTCGAATTAGGTGACCCAACCATTCCAGTCTTAATACATGTTACTACTTTGGGTGATGTAAATAGTTCTTCAAATTCTGCGTTGGTTGGACTTCTCTAGATATCCGTTCTTTGATCGGGCCAAATATTCTTCGTAAGAATTGTGTCACCCATTCAGCGAGTATATAAGTTCCACTTAGCGGTCTTTGAAATTCTTCGAGATTTAAAGGTTTGGTAGAGGCTACCATCACACCTATTATTTGCTGCTATTCTCTTCTTAATATCCTGCTATATGACATTGTTTTCAGAGATGAGGGAAACTTTATATTCGATGGCATTCACTCATTCAATATTTTTCTTTCCTAACTTAATATATTTTGGTTCACTACTACTTCTTGTTCTCGTATATTTTGTTTTTTCTTCATTTATTTCCAAACCCATTCCTTGAGCTCCTTCGATCAATTGCTGTAACGATTCTTCTATGTCTTTCAGTGTCCTTCCAATTATGACTTCGTCATCTGCATATGCCAAAATTTGCACTGTTCTATTCAAAATTGTACCGTTAGGATTGATCTCAATATTCCTTACTATTTTGTTCAATCATATGTTAAACAACATAACAGTCATTTCATCTCATTGCTGTAATCCACGCTGTGTTGTGCATTCCTTAGATTCCTTAGATTCCTTAGATGACATTTAAGGACACTTCGATTTCTGAAGGGTCACTTGTATCAATATTACCACTTTAAACAATGCGTAAAATCAATATAATGCCTTAATCATTTCAATCCTGTTTATAGTATCATATGCTTGTTTAAAATCCATTTACAGTGGATGTATCTCTACCGTCTGTTCCTATGCTTTATCAATAATGTAACAATTGGTGTTTCAATCCTCTGTAAAACCGTTTTGGTAACCCCATACGATATCTTTATTTATTTTACGTTAAAAACAGTTTCAAATTTGATACAAATGTCTTCTTAACTTTGTAACCATGTCTCATTTCTACTACCAGACTACTACGAGGTGTCTAGTGCAAGTGACTCAAGCAAAGGTAATAAGATGCTTGAAAAGTGACATCCGGGTTTGCAAAGAACGTCATGAAGATCACAGCAGTTAAAATACTGTTTAATCTGCCAATCAGGGATTGGAGTCGTCTTTAGATTTAAAACAAAGAAATAGTCTAGTACCGGTTATGTTTAGCACAGAATATATACTTTCCAATAATACACTAAACAAAGAAAATGGCGTGTAATATCTTCACTAATATTTCAATGACTAAACGAAGACTTCAATACAATGATCACAATACAATTACACTTGCTGAAAAATAAATACATAAGAGCAATTCACAACTCCTTTACACGCATGGATAAAAAATTATACCCTCAAATAATACAAATATTCAATTAACTAACCATCGCAGTACTCACATTTAAACTTAAGCAAAATAAAGAACGTGGTGCTATAGAATGGTACAGACTTTCTCGCAGTAAAGTTTTCTAATTTCTATGGTATGGACTGGCTTTAGGGTCTTGTCCCATCCTCTAGCTAGCTGCCATCTATCGCCGCCCAAAGTAAATTTATTTGACATAATAGTGCTATTTGCACTATTTAATGTGACAAAATCATTTTTGCTGTGTTCTTTTGTGTTTTCAAAAATTTCACAAATCTATTTTTTAAATATCTCTCACTTAATATGCACATTTCCAGCGATTTGTAAACATCATTGGATTTGTGAGTGGAAGTGCTTCAAATTACTTCAAATGAACTTTTTCCGAAAACGTTTCTAAGAAAAGGCATTTACAGTGATGCTTAAACGCCATTTTCTTAAAAACGACTCCAAATTTTTCAATGAAAATTGCTATATAGGGCGAGATTTTACTCTGCTTTAATATTCTTTAAGTAATATAAGTTCTATCATTAGGAATTAGTTAAATATAATAAGTTCTATCATTAGGAAACCGAAAAATTGAGAAAATTTCCCAAAAAATTTACTTTGTGCCGCGATAAATGACAGTTGGCAAGAGGATGGTACAAGACCGAAGAGCTAATCCAAGCCAAAAGAATGAAAAGTAACCAGTATGAGAAAGTCGGTGCAATTCTGTAGCACCAGTAGTTTGCTTATCATCTAGGCTTTCTTCTTTATATTCTCTTTCCGTTTTCCGAATTACTTTCTTGTTCTTTCGTCTTACTTCCTCATAATCCTTTACATTAGTCCTAGACCTACTTATTCACATACTATTTCTCCTTTCTTCTCTCTTTTGTATCATCATTCTACACTATTCATCAAACCATGCTTTCCCTCTTTATTTCTTTATTTCTTCTTTTCTCCTAAAACTTCCTTTCACTGTACTTATCGTATTGATTTTAATTTTCTGTCATCTACCTTCTACTTGTTCCATTGTCCTCGGGGATTGCCTTTCTTGGAAGTCTTCTATTTCCTCCTTGAATTTTCCTACTGTCGCCACTTGATTAAATTTTCCTATGTCATGTTAGGGAGCGGATTTCGTCCTTTTTGTCTTTCTTTATTATTTTGCTCAGAATCATAAGCTGTCGATATATTAATTCATTTCATTATCAGTGCATTCACATAATGGATTTTTATGGTGCCCATTTTTGCCCATTTTGAAATCGAGTGCCTGCCTATTGTGAGATAAATGCCTATATTCGCCTTATTTTCGCTTTTCGAAGGCATGTTTTCCATTTGAATGCATGGTTTCGCCAACCGCAACTTAAACTCACTCACGTAACTTTATTCGATGCTTCATCTTACATGTTGAAGGCAGGAGAAAATCTCCATATCTTTTACCCTAGAATGACACATGTGATATGTTTGGCCAAACTGTTCATCGCGTGATAAAGAACGTCTAAGTACATTTTCCCGCTGTCATTTCTGTGATATATGCAGTTAAGAAAGTATTTCTCAAGGCACCATCTCGAATTTCTGTTTTCAAAGAGGCTCCTCCAGGCAATCCACTGCCTCCTCAACCAATTCTGTCACGCTGGTTACGTGGCTTTAAGATGCATTGTATACCACTAATATAAATATCACTAATATAAATAAGGTATTTCCTTTTGACGAAGACCAAGCTATCGTTATTTCTGAAGCAAAAAATGCCTTAGTATCTCTAAATCTTGCAGAAAATCTGGATATTATTGCTACTAATTTCAGTAAAATCCCTGGTATTGTAACAAAGCGGGAAGAGAGAGGTGTGCCTCTGGTAGATGCAGTAACTACAATTTAAAATCTTCAAACTGATTTCAGTCAAGTCCCAGGCAAAATCGATAAAGAAGTAAGGACAAAATTAGAAAAAAATAATCTAGTCCGTAATCTATGTTGGGCTACGATGGTAAAAGTGAGTTCGATATTAGAAGGCAAAAGTGAGGCATCTAATTTTGTACCCATGGAACCGTCTTCTATGAAGTATGCACTTATGTGTTCACGTGATGTTGAGAGGTCGTTTTCAAGATTCAAAAATGTTTTGAGTGACAAAAGATCACAGTTTCCCTCAGCACATCTTGAACAGTATTTGGTAATACACTGCCATTTCAATATGTGATACTTTACAATGTGTTTGTTTGGCACTTTCGTCTTGGCTTTAGCAGATACATATACTACTTACTATTAAAATACCTTTGCTGGAACGAGTTGTCATCTACGTTAGATTTACATAATCAGTTAATTATGTATGGTGGTTGACGTGTATATCTCATTTGGTTCATCCCTTTGTAGTAATTTGTTACCATAATAAAACGTAAAATTAGCAAAAATTTCAACAGTACTTATATTTTACATATCAATAAGCGCCTTTTCTGAGTTTGAATGCCCTTTTACGTGTCTATTTTTGAGAATTTTTAGCGCCTTTTTGCCTGCCTATTTTCCATTTTATGTCCATTTCGTCATATTCAACGATACTGTCAGACTCCTTTGTTCTATTAAGTGATATTTTCTTTCTATACTTTCAAATATCCGGTATATAAGAGATATCAACCACAATAGTAGGCTATATAAATTTACTTTGCAGAAAATGCAGCCATACACGTGTTACGGGAATTTTTTCCCATCATCAGTGACTCCACATAACATGGATTAAACACATTAATTAACCATGGTGAACAGTTCTAGCATGGCACCATTTTGTGGTAAGTACGATGTACGAAGGCAGAGTCTGCCTAAATTCGAAATTCCTAAATTCGAAAATTATAAATTCTATCCAATCTATCATAAAAGGAACTCTTTACGTTGTCATCTTTGTCCTCAGACGGGGTAAATACGCTAATTAACGTGCTGTTATAGAATTTTCCTCTAATTTGTAGCGTACATATTCTTGAATTATATTATATAAAATCCATTATAGCTCCCTGTAGTTATTTCTTATTAGCTAATCCCAATCCTTCATTACTTGTGTTGGTTGGGCCATAGAGTAAAGAATTAGTCCATGGTTGGACTACCAGTACAGATAATATATCCTTCAAATTATTTTATTTCTTCTTCTCACTTCTTTAATTGCTAACACATCTACTATACATTTCTTTATGGCTTCCAAAAGATTATACTTACGTTTTCGTAATGTGGTGCCTGAGGGTATTATCTTAAAGATGGAATATAGCACGGCTTTTTGAGTCTGTCTTGGTCGTGCCGCTAGAGTCGCGTGATCTGCAGCACTGCTTGATACGGTCACAATCGTGCGACATCTTGCAGAGGACCGAGAAAGAAAGACGAAAAAGTCGTGCCATATTCTGTCTTGAAGATAATGCCCTTTGGCACCAGGTTACTAAAACCCAAGTATAGTTGGACCTTCAGTCCTTTTCAACGATAATACATTCCATGTACCAAAATATAAATCAAATTCCTTTTCTGATTGCATGATCGTCTTACTTTATCTATCCGGCTGTTATTTTTAAGTTTCTAAACGGTGATCTTTCGACGGTAAGGTTTTTTACCCCTATGACCAACCCCCAACATGGGGGACCAGCATTTGTGTAGGGTTTACTCGCCTAGAGAGATTGGCTTCACACCTTCCAGAGCTCTCTCTACCCCAGAGGCGTATCCAAACGATCATTTCGGGGGCGGGGAGGGCATCGTTGATTTTTGTTAAATAATAAACATATTTGTTACTATTTTGTTTGTGGCGGAACAGTCCTGTCAGATAAAACGGTATGATCTTAATAGCTAGAGACGCTAGAAGAGCGAACACTCCCAAAATGTGACAGAAGATTCCAAAAGCTTTTTCTAAAAAATGTGAATCTTCAGAAAACAAAACTTCTTATACAATTGTTTGAAAAGTGAAAAATACCGTCTCACTGAAATCCAACGTCCTGAATCTCTAGAAATTCAATGTACGGGAGTGAAGGTACCTATAAAAATGGAATAGAAAGTCCAGAAAAGTTTAATTTTGTGCAATAAGGCATAGAAAACATACGAACATAAACCATGTTCCTCGAGGGTCACGAAAACATACTTTTAAATCTGTGGAACGCATAGTTTCCGAATAATTAATTGATTGATTGGTTGGTGTTTCCGGGCACGTCAACTACTAAGGTCAGTCCCGTACGAGTTGTGCATATCCCAGTGGGTAGCTTGTGTTCTTCCACGCTGAAACGTGAGATCCGGCGCCGACGTCGACTTATAGGATCTCCTTTCTCGGGTCTCTCCTCGCAGCGGGCACCGCCCCATCGGGGTCATACTGTATTCGCCCGACATGAGTGGTAGCGTAGTGTATGTACGCGTGTGTGTGTAAGGAGAAAGTAGGGGCAGGGATTAGCAAGGAATGATTGCGCGAAGTCCGGGGTCTGATAGGAAACTCTCGGGACATTCGTCTGGTTTTGGTCGGAGAATCTACGGAAAAATACCAATAGATGGCAGCTAGAATTCTCGTCCCTAGACAATGGCTGAATTCCACAATCTGTCTAGTATTCGAAAATCTGCCACCGTCGGGACTCGAAACCTAGGACCTCCCGGACACCGTCGCTGGAGTGACATGAGTTATTGTCCTGAGCTAACTTAGCCCGTCATAATTACTGACTTGTGATGATGGTTATAGTATGTGGCACCGATATGAACGTTGCGGGTTGCATGTGCGCCTGATTTATGATATAATATGAAAATGTTTGTTTTTCGTCTCAAATTTGTTTGATGCAGGACTGGCGGATAATTCCTCATGTAACAGAAGCACACTTACAGGGTTTTGTGTCGATAGTTACTGATAAACTGATGGGTTATGGAAAAACATGGTTACATACAATCAGTGCCGAAGCTACACAACTTTGGGCCCGTGGCAATGCATAAACGTAGCCCCCCCCACACACACACACACCGAAGAAAAACTAAAACGTGAAAGTTGTATTAGGAAACTGTATGAGTTATTTTATTTTAACAATTTACAAAAATTACGTTTAAACTAGAAAAAGTTTTTGAGAATATATTTTAAATAATTTTTTTAAGTAAAAGTATTTAATAACCAAATAATACAATTTTCACGGTGATCTTAAAAAGCTAAAAACATCTTGTTTAAGTTGTTGTTTAATAAAATTATTTGTTAAATGCATGAAATAATAAATATGAATATCAGTATAACCAATTTTAATATTAGCGTCATTTGATTCATTTCACAGAGCCCTACTTTATAGGTAATGTCTATAATCACATTTAAGGTAAGAAATTAATTGAAAATTTTATGAAATATGAGACTACTGTACCGCGACTTATAAAATTACGATTGTAACGATTTTCTCGTGTTCCAATTTATTTTAAATTGTTTACTAATATTTTCCCATCATCGAGCCCCTGATTTGCGGGGCCCCAGGTGATAGCCCCCCTCTACCCATGTCTAGCGCCGGCACTGCACACAATTTATAAATCAAAAGAATAGTTATGAACAGTGCCTGAGAAATCTCTGGTCCATGGAAAGTTTTGGCCCTGGGATATATTTCTCGAGAGAATGAAGGCAAGTTGTAACAAGGTTTGAAACTAAATTAAATATTAGCTCTGATTATTATTGACAGTAGCATCGCTGTTGGTGCAAAACGATATGAGTTATCATCCTCTTGACCACAACCCTTTAATTGTTAAAAAGCTATCAACTTTATTATTGTATTTTATATAAAGAAAATACACTGAACTCTAAAGCACTGGTTATATTTTTATCACAACTTTTGAATATCATTCAGTATCAATTTTCTTTGCTAATAAGTCAAAACATGTAATCCAATTACAGCGTTGGTTGACTTTTTAGGGGTTTCCCCTTAACTGTTACATGCTATAATTTACACGTGAATTCCTTAAAATGATCAAATTTAATTTGGAACAAAATCATTGCCTACCGTAATTCGAATGTTTAAATACGTGGCTGATGTATTTTTAAACTATTGATTTTACAAAATAACCCAAAAAAATACAAAAACTTTTTTTTTAACATTTCAAAAGAATGAGGTCACCTTCTGAAACCTTGGGGCTTCGAATGATTTTTATCGTGGAGTCGGTTCGATTATAAATATATAAACAAAATTATCAGTTGTTTGAGGTATCATGAGAGACGACAATATGGGTAAAGAAAATTCAGTAATTTCCTAATGAACTACTGCCGAAATAGACTACGCAGACATTTTAACAACTCCATCCTGTTATATTTTTTATTAACACGAAATTCATCAGCACTTTCTATTAAGACATTCTATTTTTGGAATATGAAAATATTATTTTTGACGTGAAAGGCTGTAATTGTAGTGATTCAGTGACTAAGATTTATTCCACGTAAGATGTGACCCAGAGAGCTTGGCAATACCAACCTCCCGTAAACCACCCGCCATACATACTACATTGTCTTAGGGACTTTTGATTACCATTTAAGTTGGAGAAAGTAGGTGCCAACCCCAACGTAAATTCCCCACTTAATGGAAGTACAGCTGCCAGGGACATTTTTTTGGCTGGAGACTGGCATGCATGCGAGCGAAATGAATTTGTGCCAACTTCAACGGTTTCAACCAGCAAAACGTGTGGAGATTGTGAGCTTATGCGAGTGAGCCGCATCCCGCACTTGCGTGCTAAAAAAGCCATTTTTTTGCGATTCCAGTGCGCGAATTGTTTCCTAAGGAAAATCTTATTGTGCGCTGGGCTTGACATTTTAAGAAATGTCAGGTAATTCCAGAAATAACTCTCCAGTGAAGCAGAAGGGGAAGTGGATTTTATCGAGTGGTGAAAGGCAGGTCCTTCTTAATGTTTATAAGTACAAGAGCGAGAAAAATTCTCGTAAAGAAGTGAAATTTCCTGAGAGCAGTGTCATTGCAAAGGTAGCTGTAATTGTGGGGGTAAGCCATCAATGTCACAATAATTATTAACTTTATTGCATGCCTCAAGAACGTCTTCACAATGAACATGTGTGTGTGTGTATCATAATTATTTTATTGAAATATATTCATATATTACTGAGCTTACACAACACTGGCAAACGTTATTAGGGATTATAAGGCAGGAAAATCTATTAAAAGTAAGAAGAGGTAGCGTTCACGACCGTGAGAGATTCAGCTGATGGATTTGCAAGAGAAGCTATTAGCAGATATATTTACCAGGAAGCTGATAATGGTAAGATATTTTATATTTAGAGTAATGATGAAGTATGTTGCTCACTTTTTGAAGACTTTCTAAAGACCTATTCATTTGCAACAGGCAGAAGGCTCTCACTTACAGATGTTTGGCAGTACGTGAAGGAAAATTATATTTTTTCATTCAGAGGGTCATGCACAACATTGTACTGAATTATTAAGGAAATTGTTTAGCATGGAGGAAAGGAGACCCAAATATTCGTATTTGTGAGTCAAATTAAATAATTGTAAAGAGGTTATATTTTGTGGCAGACTATATGAAAAATAAGAGAAGTCAAAACCCAAAGACTGTAGTGTACCTTGATGAGACATGGATCTATATGAATTGTAAAAGAGCCCTTTGATAATGTATATTACTGAAAATATATATATTAAATGTATATTACTTATTTGTAAAAATTATGAGACAAAAATATCATTTTCATTAGGTTCAACTACTTATTCGTGGCACCTACCATTAAAGGCACCAGTAAAAGAGTAATTAAAAGACCACCAGAGGGAAGGAGGTTAGTTGTGGTTCATGTAGGAACAAGAGAAGATTTTGTACCAGGTACAAATGTTTTCAGTTTTAATGGCATTATGTACAAACTGAGGCATGTGTACGAAGCATGACATTTTGTAGGTGCTGGTCTGATATATGCTACTGACCTAAAAAGGGGGCAAGATTATCACGGAGCAATGAACAGTTCTACTTTTGAACCCTGGGTTAAGAAACAACTGATTCCTTGCATTCGCAATTTAAGACCTTGCATCATTGTCATGGATAATGCTTCATACCATTCAAGGCAGGTAGAGAGGCATCCAACAACAAAGTGGCGAAAGGATCAACTGATTGTAAGCATCAGAAATGAAATGAAACTATTGTGCTTAATGAAATAAGTAATGTAACCAAAGAAAATTATTTTTAGGAATGGCTGAACCAGCGAGGAGTACGAGTGCCAGAAGCTGCAAATAAAACCTCACATGTTGCCCTGGCGAGCCAACATTGTGAAAGGATAAAAAGGTACCACGAGATACATATCAGTGCGTTAAAGAATACATTTCATTAATATTTTGTATCATATTATCTTGTTCTGTTGCATCATTGTAATTAAATATTAAAATATATACTTTAAATATGTACAAATATATGCGTCTACACTTGTGATAAATAAATGATATATAAATCTAATAAATAACTGACCTCAACAATGTATTGGTAAAGGTATGTAGTTGATGACATGCTGGCTGCAGAAGGGCACACAGTTTTGAGGCTGCCACCATATCATTGCAAATTCAATCCTATTGAACATGTGTGGGGCATTTCAAAAGGGTACTACCAAAAAACTGTACGTGAAAGGCCTGGGCAAGGAATGGAGAGAACTAAAGCTGTGTGGAATGAGGCAATAAATCAGGTAAAGTTTTCAATACACCATTATAGAAAAATGGTAAATATATGATAACAGTTATGATTATAATTTTTTTCAAAATTAG
>BLKR01004856.1:0-96003 GCA_011170035.1 Teleogryllus occipitalis | reverse complement strand
TAGGATTCTTTACAAAGTGATGACATGCTGCGACATTATTTTCTTGAAATTTTGTGCAAAGGTCTTCCCCTATGTCTATGTTTTTATATATTTATTAATCCAGAAAGTTCTTTTTAAGAAATAACTTAATTTTTAATGTCCTTTTTTTAACAAATAACTTAATTTTTAATGTCCTATTTGTGACGTTATTGTTCACAGGTCTTAGAAATTTTTCTTTTGAATATTGTTTTCCGTTTCAAATTTTATCTACTCGACATCCAAAGAAGGAGCAAAATTAACGACCCAAATATTTACATAGGTAGAGCTATAAAAGAAAATTGAAAGTGATTCTGAGTGTTGCACAACGAATCAGGAAGATAGATACTTTAATATTTTACCTTTCTTAACATTTTTGATAGTTAAAAATGACATATTGAATAACGCAGAAATTTAATAATAAACAAAGTAAAAATTACTTTTCTTTCAAAATTACTTTTTTTGGGGGGTATTTTAAAAAGCACTTGAAATTAAATTAGGGAAAAGTTAAGAATTACCAATTTTATTCTTATTGAATAGACCAAATTAATTCTTCGTCTACCATTTAATACAATGCAATTACATTATGCTATCTTATATTTAATTTTTAGCCATATATGATTCAATGGTGTTTTCGTCGCCGGTCCACCACCTCGGTAATTTTAACCATCAAACATTAAAGGTTAATTTAAAATAAAATAAAAGTTTGGGACTGAAGATACTTGAGCTATCGTATTAGAAGTTCTCACATCACGAATAAAACTGAAAATAAGAATTATTTTCAATACGCCTAGAACTAAAATAGTGGGCAAATTATCATCTCAAGTTTAGCATTTTCAACTAAGAATATTCTCTCTTCATTTCGTTGTGCCCATAATTTATTACAGCTGATTTTCTATTGCTGACGCAGTACAATGGATACGAGAAAATTGAAAAAGGAAGTATATGGTAGATTATAAACCTCGAAATTATATTTATTGTTATATCAATGAAACAATATATGTCTTCAGTTAGTGTCGTTTGAATATGTTGTCACATATTTCCGTTTTTTTTCCAAATATTATTTACAGTATTAATAAAAAACTTACTCGCAATGCAAAATACACGTCAATACAATAAAATATTCATTCTGCTTCAGTCGTGGCTCGTGGTTTTCTAAATGGGGAAGGCTACAAATGCAGTACGTTACATTGCATTTCTATAATCTCTTGCGATGACGAAAACTACAGACCGTGTGATCCTCATAAAGTCTTAAAGTCTTAAGCGCTCCTACCGCATATTGGTAAAACTAGTTGATGCGCAATGCAACTCGCTGACCTGCATAGTAACGCTATCTGGTGAGCACACGCTTCTTCAGACCCTAGGCGCCACCCTTGAAGGCTGCCTGGCTGCAGCCTTCGTCCGCCAGTAAGCCTGTGTAGTGAATGCATGAAGTCACGCCTCCACGTTTTACACAGGCTTTATGGCGGAATGAAGTGGGAGCCTAACGCTTTTCTCTTCCCTGTCAACAGCTTCAAATGCGTTAGGTACGGCTGTTAACGTACTGACAATGAAAAATGTTGATATGATTGTTATATAGTATAACTCAGAAATCCATTATTAATACATAAATGTATTTATAAATATATTTTTTAATTTCTTTTAGGGGGTGATTTCTATAGGAGAGGCTCCGCCTCATAACCTTTGATGACGAGCCGCGCCTGTTCTGCTTTAAACACATCCAAACAAGTGAAGTGGTGAAGTTTTCAAATTAATTTGATAAATATGACATTTCGAAGCCGTAACTACAAAATTCAGCTTAGGACAACATAGAACAAAATCATATAAAGGAAGCCCTCGTAGAAACGGTTGACATGCGAACTGTCGCCTTTCTCTTCCTACTCTCTTCCTACTTCTCGCCTTTCTCTCGCACCCACTTTCTTAGACTGCTGTCTTCATCATTTGTGGGCCACGATGGCAGTTTCACGAGCTCAGCACAGACTAATTATACGGAGCGTTCTGTCTTTACTTCGGCATTAGTTTTGCGGCGTCAGCATTAGTTCGCGACCACGGCAAGGGCCTCGCTGCCGGCACTTGCAAAGCTGCCTCTGCACCTTGTGGGTCTGGAAAGTGTGCTTTAGCAGCCGGAAGACGAAATGAAGTCTTTGATACGAGTGAGATACTAGATGTATATAGTTAGAACGATGAACTGTACATATTGAATTATTACTTGAAACTTGTGCTTGTAAGTTTTGGTTTGTTTCCGTAGTCATTTACTTTCATAGAGATTTTGCCTGAGGATTTGCATCTCACTTGTGAGAGGATGTTAGTTTAGTTTCATTATGAATTAAAGGTTTAATCCTTAATTCCATCACAAATACGTCAAATCTTTCTTCACTTTGGAATGTGACATATGCGTCTGACACATACGAGAATCCTCAATGCGTTCTCTCGAATTTTAACGAAGACATTTGCGTCTCCACACACATGTTTGAAATCACATATCACCAAAAGACTAACACTCCCACTCGCACATATTTGTACCCATGCGCAGATGGAGATGTCGTGTTTAACATCGCGTGTAAATACTGTTACAAGACGACGTTATTCGTCAGAGCACACAGTTCTAAATGAGGATGATCGGTTAGCTTTAAAAGAAAGTTATCAAACTCTTGAGAAGAAAATGTTCAGTTAGGTCTCAATTCATAGATTATGTATTCATGGGCTGTAGAATATGCAACCGATTTAATGTATAGAACTTCGCGAACACTGTGCCATTCGATGCATAGAAAAGATTACTATTATACAGAAACGCGATGCAGAAAGACTTTACTTGGCGGGATGGCAATAATGTAATTATCCTTTTGGTGAAATGTATGTATTTTGTTGACCTCCACATTATATCAGAGTGTATGATCTTGTGAATAGGACAAATAAGCCGTCAAATTCTGTTTAATAGTTCTTAGTAATATTAGAAGAATAAAGGGTATAGCTGAATAAGGCGATGAAAATTGCTCACAAACCAAATCGATAATCGCGATGCTCATATGAAAGCGAATACAAAATGACGTAGATTCACAAAAAATCAGCCTCCTAGGGCAATCTCTTGCAAAGATACGATAAACGTGTTTTGCATGTTTTATTTTTTTCTCCGCAACTATTCCGTGTATCAGGCTGAAAAAAATTGCAGAGACGGAAAAACATAGTTCAATTTTAAGGTATTTTTGTGAACGAATTTTGACACCAAATTCATATAGAAAAAAATAAATAGATTTTTGAAATTCATTTTCGACATGATAACGTTGGAGTACTGTCTCAATTTACCCCCTAAAATGGATCTTATAACATTCTATAATATATATTTTTTTAATTTTTAAACAATGGGGACGGTTGTGAAAAAAATGAATTAATTTTAAATGTATTATTGACAAATTAATATGACCATATTCACGCTTCCTATAATTTACTGGCATTTATAATGTTCAGCATTTTTCCCTTTACGTTACATGCACGTCTATACTATCTACTATACTTCCCTTGTCAACGCTGCTTTACTTGCTCTCGGAGGATCGGGCTGTGCTGGATCGAGAAACGGACGCATCTCGCACCATTTGCTTAACGGATTATTTCCCCTTCGCGAAAGTTCGACATCGAGAAAGTTTTTCCCCTCGCCTGGGCGTCGTTCGATGTTGAGGCAGTTCCTCGAAGTGACGTGAAGCATTATGAAACATATTGAGTCGAGATACGAACTCGACAGGCCTGAGGACACTCATCAAGCTGGAAAATATTTTCTGCATGATTGTGTGTCCATCTAGATTTTAATGTAATATTGTATATTGACGAGTAGTCTTGAAACAGAAGCATGAGTACTAATGCTGCTCATCAAAATTGTTTCGCAAAAGCTATGACTTTTTATCTTTTATTGCTAGAGCATAAATTACACTATATAATCCACCTCGTACTGAACAATATTGCCAATGTTGTTCAGCCGTTATCCTATTTCTTCAAGACATGACTGCGAAGAGGGTTACAGAATGACGGTTGGAATATCGACTGAATTCATTATGCAGCTTGGACAGCAAGCACTAATTTGGGTGAAGCCTAAGTTTGCAGAACACTTATGCATCGCATTCTCTATTAGTAGTACCATTGTGACGTGACAAATATTCCTTTAAGGGGGTAGATGCATACATCTGGTCTCAAAAGACTTAATAAAACAATTCAAAAAATCCATTTTACTAATTTTTCATGTTCTTGCAATCTTCACGTGTATATATATATATATATATATATATATATATATATATATATATATATATATATATGGTTAACTCCAACACCGCGTGACCGATCTCCATGAAAGTTGGCACATCTACGTATTTTACCCAGAAGGTTTATGTGCTGTTAATTTTGTTGTAACTCCGCTAGATGGCGCTGTAAAACAAAACTACATATTCATGTCAAATACAACCTGCAACACTCGGCAGTATTTTTGAATCTATATCGTTAAACAACTCCTAAACAAAGTGTTTTAGGGCAATAAAAACTAAAATTCTAAAGAACGTTTCTTACACCGTAATATACAGGATGATATCTTCTTGAACATTCTATTACGTTTCTGCTGGTCCGGCGCTTCTCGATATTACCCCACCTGCTCAGGGACGTGTAGAATCCGCAACGAAATTTGAATGAGGGACATAGAGGAAGAAACAGAGACAGGCTGAGAGAAAGAGAGAGAGAGAGAGAGAGAGAGAGAGAGAGAGAGAGAGAGAGAGGGACGCACACAGAGCGAGTTAGACAGACTGAGACACACACACACACACACACACATATATATATATATATATATATATATATATATATATATATATATATATATAGAGAGAGAGAGAGAGAGAGAGAGAGAGAGAGAGAGAGAGAGAGAGAGAGTTGTAGATATTCAAAACTGAATAATCCTGACTCACATAAATATTCATTAAATTCACATTAGAATTTTGCGAAGTATATAATAAAAACAATTTACCTTTTTTGAAATCATATTCCTTGAATCCAAAAGGAGGAGACAACTAAAAATAAAGGCGTGCGCACAATGTTTGCTCACAGAGTGCATCCCCCTGTGGGATGACCGGATACGACTTCTAAAATAAACGGGGTAGCCGTAGCTCTCGGGGAGCCCGGTTATAAAATTCGCCGTTGGGCTTCAATGGTTCTTCAACAGTCGCTTTTCCAGCATGCGGGGATATTCTCCCTCCTCCTCTGCAACACTTCCCCTGTCACTGCGGAGGAATTCGCGCTCTCTGCAGTCGTATAAAGTCGTCGTATCGGATCACGAGTGAACTCCTCCCCCTTCGCGCTGTTTCATCGATTCGCAACCGCAGCGCGCGGGGGCAGACGCGACTGCCCTCCCGCGCCCCGCGTTACCGACCACAGTGTCTGCCTGTGAGTCTCATTCCCCATATCCCGCATTCCATGTTCAGCACTCCACGGCACTCCATGGTTGTGAAGGGCTTCTGCATTTAGTTGGTATGCTTTAAACGGAGTAATTTTGTTCTGTTTATTGAATTATATGTATTTTTAGTATTCATTATTATATTATGGTACTAGGTGTAAAGTAAGTGTAAAGAATTTGACACCGGGCTTAATGCCCAAAGCAAATTAAAGAAATTGTCTGTCTATCTATCTATCTAATTAATTAGTTCTACCCGGCGTATCTTGAACATCATGTCTCGCTCCCTGTTACCCACACACCACGTTCCATCCGACATGTCCTTCACGGCCGCTTTACAGACCTAGACATCGTTCCCACGGTCCAACGATTCGCATCACACGTTACGCCTCTCTCGTCTCCCGTCTCACATTTCTCGTCTCGCGTCAAGCGTCTCACGTCCAGCCTCTCGTTTCTCGCATCAAGCTTCTCGGGTCAAGCTTCTCGCGTTAAGCATCTCACGTTAAGAGACCCGCGGCAAGCTTTTCGCGTTGAGCGTCTCGTCTTAAATGTTTCGCCTCAAACGTCCCGCCTGAAGCATCTCCCTTTGAGCGACTCATCTCGAGCGTTTCGCGTTTCGCCTCGAGCGATTCGCCTCGAGCGATTCGCCTCGAGCGTTCCGCCTTGAGCGTCTCGCCTCCAGTGTCTCGTCTCGAGCGTCTCGCCTCAAGCATCTCGTTTCAAGCGTCTCGTCTCAAGCTTTTCGCGACAAACGTCTCGCGTCACTCGTTTCACCTGAAGTGTCGAGCAATAAGTGTTTCGCGTAAAGCGTCAAGCCTTTCGCTTCAAGCGTTTCGCTCCAAGCGTCTCGCGTTTCTTGCCACGCGGCACGGATCTCGTGGAACGAGCTTTTAGTCACGGGTCCCGTTCGAAAATGAACAAAGAATCCCATTATTTTTCGAGGGCGAATTAAAGCAATATTCTGCTAGCAATAAGACGACTATTTAGCTAGATTACGATAAAAACAGATGAAAATAAATGAGTAGGAGTGGTTACGTAAACCGTTGAAAGCCAAAAAATACGTTAGTGATATTTTGGAGATTCTTTGTGCTGCTCTATCAAGTTGAACTGTCGCTTCTTGTATCAGTTGCTTTCTTTAACTCTCTTTTACAATTTAGTTTCGAATGTCACAAGTCTATGTCAGTATATTAATCTAACGTTAATGTGATGTTTTTACATGTAACAGTCGTTACATGTTACGAAACTATTTCATGTGCAGCATTACTCTAGATCCTTGTTGAATCAGTGAGTATGAAAAGAAAGAATGGTTGTCAAAGAATGGCTTTTCTTTTATCATTTGTCATGAATTGAAACGTACGGTATAACAACAGGACAAGCACTTATGAACAAGTCGTGCCGAGGATGCAATGAAAAAAGAAACCAACTTAAATGATGCTGCATCTATGTAACCATCAATTAAGAAATGTGCACGTGTCTTGTGATTTCAGTTCACGTTGCACAACCAGAAAATATTCAGAAAAATACCGATAATCTTTTTTTTCTCATGAAACAACACAACGTACTAAACCTCGTACTTACAGCCAGAAGTACTTATAGCCAGAAGATCTGAAGTGGGAGGTATCACGAGACGAATATGCTGTTGTGGATGTGTCCCGTTATTCCTCTCCAGACAAAAATGTCGTTCGACTAAATCGAATATCCTCCGCTATCTACCCAACAATTGATTAACAGTGGCATAACAATGGGGAGAGGGGCAACTTCGGTCCCCAATGAGGTTTCTTTCCTCTGTCTTCGTTAAAGTAACGTGTGGAGTAACTCGGCCATGTAGGTCGAAAATAGGCACTTAAAAACTTAAAAATAGGCAGGGAGATAGGCATTATAGTTGAATAAAATGAAAACGTGTACGTAATACGCACTACATAAAGGATGAACATAATTCTCCAAAAACAAATGAATTTCTTCGAATGTAAAAACTAATTTCGGAGTTTGATAGTATTTCCTAAGAGTTTACTCGCGTTGAATTTTACATTTTGTTGGTTAAACTGGTAGAACTGGTTAAATGTTGGATTTTCAAGCTTTGAAAATGGAATTTTTACGGCATGACACAAGTCAGTGTTGAAATTCTTTCTTGTCTTCATCTTTTGACTTCACTTGCTGAAGAATGTTTGAATAGTTTTTGTCACTTTTCTCGCATTTTTTGCATATATTGTGATGTTTTTATGTTGTAAAAATTTTTTTTTTTCACAGTTTACCACCTTTTCCCAAAATTGGAAAAAACATACAGCACCAGCAAATTTACGGATCTGGCATGCAACAAACTTTGAAACCAATACAAAATTATCGAAAAAAATCCCACCTATCCTCTGTAATTCTACTTTCTGAAAGCGAAAGATACCGAGAGCGCTAGTTTTGAAGACAGTTGTGTTCTTGGTAAGGAACAGATAGCTCACTAATAATTGTTAAGATTCCTCTATATACGCATTTACCGAACACGGAACGTCGCTGATCACATCTTAACCTGGATTCGGAGAGACTGAAAGAAAGTTCACATCTACAGTAGTAATTGTAAAATAGATTCTTTCGAAATATAAAATACGTAGTGTGGTTTAAGAGGAGTTGGTGCCCATCTGAATTCTAGTACCGTAGTGTCCGTGATGGATCCAGGAGTTTGAAGGGGACATAACTCCCCCGTAGACTACTTCAACATCGCGATAAGACAATGATTTGTAAAAATATTTATTAGTTCTTCATCGTGATACGCATGGGATCTACTATGAAATATCAGTAAGTACGGGATTGAAATTTTACTTCACATGCATCTGCTCATACTTGATACCGAGTACCCGCGTTTCAACACGTAGTGGGACGGGGTAAGTTTGATAATTCATGAAGTATGTCCGCGTTTCAACACGTATTGCATTGCTATGAAAGAAAAAAATATTTCAGTAACATATATTGCAAACTCTCATCTGAAATGTTGCGTTTCGACGTATAAATATCTTAAAATGTAACGACCTATGTTGTAATAGGTAAAATATGTAAAAATATGTAAAACACAAATGATTCTAATTCATTCAAAATGTCTTGTAAACCCCATAACATATAACAGGTGTGTATGCAGGTATCTTGTTGCTGCAAAAATATGTATTTATATGAAAATCCGTTCCCCAGTGTTAATTTTGACTTTCAACGCTTTTAGAATGTTTACAAAATAATTTGAAATTGTTGTCAAGCGTGATCGCTGCTTGGAAACTTCGATTTTCTCTTACAACCATATCTGCTAACGTGGCTCAGGGCATCAACTGATGCCACTCCAGTGCCTCTAGCCGGGAGTTCCTGGTTTCGAGACTCGATGGTAATGATGGATCCGATCTACGTTAACCAGTCTTGAGGCACTGTGTAGTATAGGTTTTGAATATACGCATGTATATTACATAAATATGAAATTCCGACCCCTGAAAGGCGCAGAAGAGAACGATTTGAAACATTATTAAAAAAATTTTTGCAGAATGACCCTACTGATTTTACATCTCAAAATTTCTCATCGTAATTAAACATCTCAATTTTTTCTTGCAAACATGATCTGCAATTGTCGTTGTTCACTTTATCATATTAATTTAATAATTAATAATAGTAAAATAATAATAATAATGATAATAATAATGAAAATAATGGTTATGATGATTATGTCTTTATTACTGGCGAGGCTCAAGCCGTAAGGTCTGATCTTCCGCCTATCCACTGAAATATTTACATTTACATAATTACAATTGAGGCGTTCGGGCGGAAATAGTGATAACTCCCATTTCACGTTACGTAATTGACGTATATATTATCATGCATGATGATCTGAAATGAAAAAATAGGTAACTACTGCATTCTCCTTGTCTTCCTTCGCTAGAAGAAGGCGAAATTTGAAAGCCAAACCACAGTTTAGAAACTATTTTTTAAAAAATTTGTTGCATCGTTGTTGAGGCAACGCGTTTCTTAACCCTTGTTGGGCGTGAGCGCTTTCTTCTGGAGTAATCCTCCGTCAGTGAGTAATTACTATACTGAATAATTAATATATTTGTCAAGTCTCGTCACGTCGCAGTAAGTCAGTGCCTTTTATCCCTTCGGCCAGGAGCTCGACGCCGTTAGATCGCGGGGTTCCCAGCCGATCGCCCAACCAGGAACCCGGGAGTCTCGAATTCGCTTAACCTTCATGACTTCACGGAGCGTAGTAAATGAATTCGGCTAGCGCCGCCGGCAACTCGCATTAGAATGTTGAACACGCGAAGGCAACGAGATGACATCAACAACAGCCGTCCAAGCGCTGCACGCGGGAGTCTCGCGGAGGAGAAGCTGAGGAGGCGGGCGCAGCGCGGTCCCTATTCCTTCATTCGGCACTGCTGGCGCTCCCTCGGCGTGGGGCGCCGTCCCTCCACCCCACCCCCACCCACCCACCCACCCACCCATCCACCCGCACGCCCCGCTCCCTCGTGCCCTCCAGACAACTCCACCGGGAAAGTTGGCGCTGGGCATCAACTGAAGTCACTGCATGGTCTCTGACCGGGGGGGGGGTCATAGGTTCAAGACCCGATGGCGGCATGATTTTCGACAGAGAATTTTAGGGGGCGGCAGCTCTAATTGGTAGTTTTCCGTGGGTTCTCGGATCAACACCAGACGAGTGCCGAAGCAGTACTCTAACAAACGGATCACGGTGAGCGCACGATCTTTCCTTCTTCTTGCTTGCCGTCTCCTCCCCCCCTCTCTCTCTCTCTCTCACACACACACACACACACACACACACACACACACACACACACACACACACTTCTCTCATGCACTATTCTGTCAAATTTGTCGGGAGCTTAGAACTTGTTCCTTCTGGGTCGGTGCCCAGCTGGTGAGAGATACCTGGTTGGGAAAAGTCCCCGCAAGCCGACGTACTCCAACGCGAGATCTCGCCAGCCAGCGGAGGAAGATCACTGCCCATTCCGCGCTCGGGGTCACTGAGCAATCAATCAATCTTACAACTATTAACACGTTGTAATCTTACTTAAGTATCTGTCGATGTAAAGAACAGTTGTACATTTGGAGAAACGTAGTGAATGTTGAACTAGTTTTTGAGAAAACGACGTGGCCGTATGTGTCTTGGGGGGAATGAACCGCCAGTACAGAAAATGTTCAAAATCAATATGACCTTGTCATACCTGAAAAACTGAAAATATTCTAACATAGATTTGAGCAAATGAATTGTAATGTACTGCTTTATAGTTGTGTAAATAGTTATTAAATTAATAAAATTATTTTTGACATATTGAAATTTATTCTGAATTTCATCGTTGACCTCCCATTTCATTGGTATTTAACGAGTTTGCGACCGTTAAACTATGTCCCGAGACACGACAGAGGAGGATTAAACCTTTATAACAGAAAATCGCAGTTTTTCTCCGGTTTGCGAAGGTCTCGTTGTTGGCCCACACTCTTCAATTGTAATGACCAAGGTGGCCTTTAGACGCCATTTCGCGAATCCTGTGTATTTCATCTCGGTCACATTTACATGCTTTCCTCGGAAGAGCTATGTTCACTCCTTCTCACTGCCGTGACCAATTAGTTTTATGCGGGCAAATGAGGTAGTTGGACTTTGAAGGTTTTCTCTCTAGCGTAAACATTGAATATTCGTAATATTGCTGGCATTTTCCGTGAGAGACGACAGAAATGTACAAAATGCTCCAACTCATGGGTTCTGGTTCAACTAATGGAGCAGTTCTGTGAACCAAGGACTTCCTGAGAGCTCTACCTCGCGCATGAGCAACGTTTTTTTCTCCTTCCGGCAAAAATGTTTTCGAATATTAATTCCGGTTGCTCTCTCTATATGCAAAGTAATCGGATGTCTTCAGTTTAGGTCCAGTGCATAAAAACAATTACGTGCTAAAAACATTTCAGCGTTTTATAAAGACATTATCAGACATTTTATTCCAATTTCCCCTGCTTTTTTCAACTCTATTATAAATATACATCTTGTAGGTTCTCGCGCTCCAAATATTTTTCACAGTTTTTGAAGTTACTAGATATTACAAAAGGAAAACCAGGAAGCCTTACCAAGATATCCCGCAGAGTTTTTCAACCGCTTACTGGCACTTTGCGGCGTATCACAACACGGCTCGTAAAACACTCGGCTGGGGCGGGGACGGCAGTGTCGGGGCGGTGCGGTGGCGGTGGCGGGGCGGGGAGGGGCGGGGAGGGGCGGGGCGGGGCGGGTCGGCGCGGGGCGGGGAGGGGGAGGTGCGGGGCTGGACGGTGCAGGGCGAGGCGGGGTGGGATGGGAAGGTAGGGGGGAGGGGGCGGGGCGGGTAAGGCGGGATGGGCGGGGGGCGGGGCATGGCGGGGTCAGGCGTGATGGGGGAGGGGGCGGGGCCGGATGTGGTGTCTGGTGCAAGCGGCCCCATGAGACGCCAGTGTATACGGCTTCATGCTTCAGAAGGCAGCGCGCTCTCGCGGGCCCCGCGACGTGCCTAGTGCCTTGCCCCACGGCTACTGGCCGCGCTGCGCCGCTCCGTCACACACCACACAGTGGAGCAGAATGGACGGACAGCGGCAATAATTCAACAACTTTCTCAACCTCCAAACCCTTATTGTTCTTCTATTTCTTCTCCGTCTTCTCCTCCCTTTTCCCCACCTCCTCCCTCTTTTCCTTTTCCGTCCTCTTTTCCTCCTCTTCCCCTCTTTATTCTCCTGTCTCCTGTCTCCTCCTTTTCTTCCTTTTCCTTCCTTTTCTTCTTCCTATTCGCCTCCTCCTCCCAATTCGCCTTCTCTCTCTTCCCCTCCTCCTCTCCTCCCTTTCCTCGACATCTCTTTTATTTTTATTTACGACTATCTTTTTTCAATTTCTCAATTCTTTTCTTCTTTTTTTCTTCTATTTTCATCTTTATCCTCCACTCCATCGTGTTCCTTGTCCCCTGGTTTTCTTGTGCTCTTCTTCCGTATCCGTAAGGGAGTATTGAAAAACAAGAATAGAGAATTAACTTTTATTTTTCCGAGACATTAAAGACAAATTTTAATCATATTTATTCTTTGCTTAACATAAATCTTTTTCGTTAGTAGTTATATACAATTGTGCTTTCTTATGTAGTAAAGAGAAAGAATTGTAGTTCTGCAGCGGAAAAAGACAATTTTTCGTCACAAAACTCGTATTGTGGGTCCCTGATATCGAGAACGTGGATAAACCTCACTTCTGTATGTAGTATATTATTTTCTCATACTTTGTGCAGTCAGGTTATAGGTTCTCTGGGTGCTTGGTGCCGAAAAATGGGTTTACAGCAAAACTTATCTGATCTGTCAGATTCTGGACAAAACAATTGGCATTCCCAGATCTATCTGGCCGATCTCAAGGCGCTGTGAATTTGAAATGGATATTAGGATTTCGCGGGGGCGGGGGGACTACACACGTCAAGTCTCAACAAAATTTTAAAAGTATCATTTCAACAAAAAGTGGGACTCAAGTATTTGTATTATTTTTCAATTGAACAAAGTTTTCTTAAAACATGCCACATGTCTTATTTTCATTGAAATCTCTGAAAATTCCAAAAGTTCAAATTTTTTCGACGTCTTTCTTCAACTATAAATTGACTATTTTCTTAATAGAACTTTCTCTTGTTGAAAACTGTTCTTTAAAAATAGATCTTGAAATAATTGAATTTTTGAAAATTGCAAATGCAAATGTTCAACTTGGTTTGAAAGCGTCGGGAAGGTTGAGTTGACCCGCGAATTTGGATACATAGGGGTAACGAGAATGGCATACTAAACCTACGGAAGACCTACCGACCGAAGGATCCGGCAGGAGCAGCGAGGAGAGCGAGAACGATCGAGACAGGAAGAAGCATTTGGAGGAAAAAGGCTGCAAGCGCGCTAATCAATAGACATTGTTTTGACGAAAGCTTGTTTCCAAATTGAAAAACCTGAAGTAAAGCTGGAAGCACATATACGCTTGGAGAAACTTGAAGCGCGCAAGTGCGGGGGTCAGCGAATTCGAGAGAGCTCATAATAGCGGTCATATATAGAGGAAGGCGCTGGGACAATTAAAATTGATGGACACGACAGGAAGTACGGACGTACAGAGCCAGTCATGCCGCAGCGTTATGAGTTTTTCCCAATGCCGTCAGACGCGCTGACCTCTGTAGTTCTCATAGCTCCACTGCAGTTGACACAAATATTTCGTATGCACTTCCCACTGCCCCTTTTACTACGTTTACGTCTCTTTCAACTTCGGTCTCCCTCTCCTCCGTCTTTCGCACTCCTTAATCTCCCACTCCTTCGTCTCTTTATTTTTTGCCTTCCACTTCCCCGTCTATCTCCTTCTTTGTCTCTGAGACCTCTAGCCCCTACTTTTGGTTCTTCTTTCTTTTCCGTCTCCTGATCCGTCTGTCATTTATGTCTTCCTCGTATCCTTATCATCTGTGCGGACCAACTTGTTGCAGTTCATCTGTATCCTTTTGGAGCTGATGATGATGATGATGATTATAATGAGCAGGGATGGCGATGGCTGAGAATTTTGTGAAGTGAATGGAAGCAATGTGGTTGAAAGGTATGCATGGTGGTTAGGAGAGATCGGGCTAGGCGACTCAGTGCATCAACTGATATCACTGCAGTGCCTCTGACCGGGAAGTCCTAGGTTCGGGTCCCGACGGTGATTTTCGATACTAGCTTTTCGACTGGGTCGAATTCAGTCGCTGTCTTGAGGAGAATTCTAGCGGCTGGCTGCTCTGACCGGTAGTTTTTCGTGATTTCTCCGACCACCGCAAGGCAAAAGCCGGAGCAACACCTTAACAAACGGGCCACGGGCCGCACGCGATCTTTCCTTCCTCTTCCTTGTCTTATCATCCCTTACGTACACATACTTACTCTAACATGCACTACACTATCACACATGCCGAGAGGCAGGTCGGGAGCTTAGAGCTTAACCCGGTTTGGGCGATGCCCTGCTGGTGAGAGATACCTGGTTGGGGATAACTCCAGTAGCCGACGGTAGGTCAACGCCGGATCTTAACATCCAGCTGGGGAAGATCACCGCCATCTCCCGCGGAAAATATGTACTACATTTACGTCACTAATGACCTCAGCAGTTGACGCGCCCGGAATCATTAACCATCAATCAATCATGGGTTGAGGAGAGCCCTACAAAACCATAGTACACAAGCAAACGTCTATGCCCGAGAGGAGACTCGTGGTCACGGCCAGAGGCGTATCTAGGTATTCAGAGACCCTCGCCAAGCATATAATTTGCGGCCCGGTCAGGATGCCTCAAATTAGGGTGATTTTATTTTTTAGTGCGTATTCTCCAAACAGTCTCTGTAAGTGGTGCCCATGGTTCGTGCCATGTCTGGCGTACCGTAAAAATGCTTCTGCTCGCGAATCTTCAAACCTGAACTGCCATGGAGCCACCTAAGCGATCTCGGTTACCAATGGCGGTACATTGTTGAAATATGCTTATACAGTGTTCTAGTAACCTGTATTCGTCCGTCCGTCCGTCTGTCATGGTTAGGCGGTTTCCCGTCCAGCAATCGAGACAAATGAGGTGTTATTTGACGCATCTCGATCTCCTGATGGGAACTGGTATTTTTTTCTGATCAATACAGAAGATTCTACGATAATCTTAAAAAGTACGTGATTGTGAATGTTTTTTAGCGCTGCGATCTTGCGGTAACAGCGCGAACTACATCTCTCCAGCGCCACGGCACCCAGGCGTTGAATAACAGATCACTGAACATTGTATTGTCAGGTTGCCACTGTTCACAGAGCGTGATGCAGGGCTTGGTTCACTTGGAAGGAAAAGATTCATCGTCAGTCACTCCATCGTTGCCACATTATAAGATAATTATCGTTTTATAGCATGATTTTGTTATGTGTAGCATATGTGATAATGCTAAATGGATAATCTTCTTCTGTAGGATAATTTCAACTTCAAAATAAAATTCTAATATAAATTTATAAGAATGGAGTTGTATGTTATAGAATAGAAGCTTTCAAATGTTCAAATTTTCTGGAATAAACCGCCTGATGATTCGCTGAAAAACTGCACCTTTCAAAAGAATTCCTCTGAGAACGTTAAGATTAGGTTCTCCAACATCGTATAGGGTGAGGGTAGTGGCCGTATCTCGAAATGAATACGAAGGAAAGCGTTACGACCTCGAATGTTTTTGTATTTTTTATTATTCAATGTTAATTCTCAACAAATGATTTGTACGTATTACACCCGAAGATGAGAGAACAAATCAACTGTATGTTTAAAGTTTCTTTTATTTAATTTTGCGAAGTACAAATTTTCAACATTTGGCACATTTTTACCCAAAACGGGTTGAAGCGTCAGCGACGCAACATTCCTCTAGTTTGAAGCAATACCGCTTTTCGTTCGCGGTGTCCCTGTCCACTGTGATGTCCTTGTACAAGTGTTGAAGCCGCGCGCGGGGGGCTTGCACGTGGAATTGTTTGTGCGAGATCCGGTGCTTTAGGTTCCGACGCTTTGAAACGTAGCGCTGGGGCGACGCTGGGGTGGGTTGCTTACTTGTGCAGTCACCCTTCTTCCCCTTCCCTTCCTCCTTCCTGCTACAACACGAGGACTCGTTCTGGTGATCCCCAAAAGTAAGTGGTATACTCATTTCACGACTATATATATATATATATATATATATATATATATATATATATATATATATATATATATATATATATATACCCGTTTTGGGTAAAAATGTATAACCTTAGCTTGGAGAAATATCATCGGTCTCAAAAGGTCGTTCATCATCAGTACACGCTCACTCAGAAGTTTCATGTAGGGATATGTTGGATTTTGAAACATAACTGTTGAAACTGCATAATTATTTGTAGAAATTGTGTATAAATTGGGTGTAATAATAATAATAAGTAATAATAATAAGTTATTAATAATATTAATTACTACTATTATTATTATTGACCATTGTAGATTTGAGGACCATTAATAAATTGTAGGATGTGGATCACGGGATTGATCAATTAATAAAACAACATTGGTTTGCCAACGTTTCGGAATATGTAATTCCTTCCTCAGAGCTTACTATACAAGACGGTCAAACTTCATGTCTGTCTCCAGACCAACTCCAGCATGGCAGGTATAGAAGCAGACATGAAGTTTGACAGTCTTGCATATTCCTCAGTTATTATTATTATTGCTAATAATACTTTTACTATTACTATTATTATTATTGTTATTATTTATTATACTAAAAATCAGTGTAGAAGAATGATGTTTGGAACGAGTCACGGTGTATTTAATGCCTAGCTCGCTCGTGGCTCATAGCAAAGTTGCTAGCCTTCTCCTCTGAGGTCCGGGTTCGATTCCCGTCGAATCTCATGTGAAATTTGTTCCAACAAAACGAGTTTGGCTGCTTCACAAGGGCTAGTCCAACCCCTGTGAAGTGTCCTAAACCCTACCCCTTTCCTAATTCCTTCCATTTCTGGCCGCTGGGTAGCGACGGAGGAGCGCGTAGTAGGAGGCGCGTACGTGGAGATTCTACCTGGCGGTCCTCTTGACAACCGACAGACGAGACCAGACATACGTAAAATACGCTACGTTAATGGAGGATTACCCCGCGCTCAACGCTCAACAAGGAGCGAAGAGACGCGTTGCGTCGATAAATAATGTGATAAGATTAAGGACGCAACAAATTTAAAAAAAAAAATAAAATTAAAAAAAAAGAATCATCTCACTTCAGCCCCGTAAGTCACGACTACTTGATTAAAAACTTGAATCGTGCCCCAGGTATGGAGCACAAGTAACAACCTACTACCATCTTCGTAGGCGTTCAAGCAAAGGGTAATTAATTTACACAATTCTCTTGCTTTTTTGTTTCTGTGTTAATTTTTTCTGCACAAATATATTCATTTCTTTTGTAAATAATAAACAATTTAAAAGTTATGGAGTCTTTATATGTTTCTGAAAGGCAAATTTTTGCATAAAAAGTATTTTTTCAAACCAACTTTTGAGTGCTTATTCGCTTCAGTCGGTCAAAATATCGAACGACTTTATTAGACAAAATATGCTTAAAATTGTCTTAACTTATTTTCGACGTTTCGTTGTTTCCTCCCAGGATACCTGTGTATGTTTCTGAAACGCCATTTTCGGACGTGCGTTGTTTTCATGAACGTTTTACATCAACACAACCCACAAAAACATCCCAGAGAAACACCACAATGTCAGATCTCTCCAGTGGAAGTCTGATTACTGTTTTCTTGTGATCTCCGATAGTTTACATAACATCATAAAACACTTCGTTTGGAAGTTATGCTATCTCCCCAAATGATGCACTTTCAAAGTGATGCGATGTGCTATCTGCACATTGTGATTTCAATCCGAACATATCCTTTTCCTTTCTGGTTTACTATCGTGGGGGAGAAGATATACAGATAATGAGCATTTACAGAAAAGTGGTATGTTTCCATAACGGAAGGAAACAAAACCGAACCACGGGAACGGCCCCCTCCACTGGGCCACTGGAAAGCGTGGGGCCGCGCCCGGGTGATTCAATCTCGACCATCAGGGAAAAAAACACCTCTCCGAAATGCACTGTGTAATATATAATAAGTTAATATTTTATGATTTAATTTACACTTTCAAATTGTGCCGGCTGCTCCATTTTTTTCTCCGCTACTTCCAGAAAAAAGAAAGGGCGTCACAGCAAAGTATGAACGTTTTACCAATAAAATGTAACGACAAACATCGTTTGACCTCTGCCACGTTATTCTAGTAATTTGCTATTAAAATCTCCATTTTGTTAAGTAATTGAAAATCTTAAATAATTGAACCTGACATTATTATTATTATTATTATTATTATTATTATTATTATTATTATTATTATTATTATTATTATTATTATTATTATTATTATTATTATTGTCATCATTGTTATTATTAACAATAATAACCCTTCAATTAGAGAAATTTCATCATTGGCATGACTAATTTCTGAAATTATTCTGTAATTACGACACATATTTCACTAATTTTTACATTTGCTACATTTCATATTATTTGACAAGTTCATATGTTGACTGTTCTTGAAACGTATGTAGTATTTCATAGATGCTCTTGTTAGTGGGTCTCTTATCTCGAACAGAATGCCGACTGGGATGTATCAGAAGCGAGATTGTCGTGTTCTCTAAAGCGTCGCTGTCCAGGAGGTTCTAGAATTAGAGTTCTGACGATGGCACATTTTAGACACAACTACATAGCTGAAATACTTACATATTATTATAATAATTCTTTTCTGTAATTATTAAAATTCTACGAAAATTGTGGATAGATAAAGCGTGTGACTAGAGTCAAATGAATGAATGGATAAATAAATAAATAAATGAATATATAAAATAATATTTTTTGCGTTGATTCTCTTTCCAGCCCCATTGTCTCTAGTGCAGAGGAACTGTTAGTAAACAAGTTTGAATCATATTGCCTGTTTCCTGATTATTGAATTGACGTATGAGAAGATGGTAATCCCACTAGCTATTCACAAGAACAGACTGCTAAATATTTCTAGCAAACGCGAGCTACTGTGTCGGGGAAGAGGGAAACTATTGCATTAACTACACGGCTATGTTTGGGCAACTCTCTTCAGTGTAATAGGATTAAAGCTCCAGCCGGCACAGAGGCGTCCAACCCGACGCTGGTTGAGCGTCAGGATGCCGAGAGGACGCTGGGAGGGTGCTAATCACAGTCTGCCTCCCCTTTCCTCACCCTCCCCTTCTCGCGACCTCTTCGCCTTGCTGGCTGCGCGTCGCGCCGCTACCACCACAGCTATAGACTGTAAATACCGACGTAATGGCAGCAGATCCCGCGGGACGCGTTGGCACTGAACATTAGCGCCTACACAGGCGTTTGACGGGCTTCGGCGGCGGCGGCGGCGGTGGCCATGGCGACGGCGAGGGCAAAGGACGACGGAGGCTGTGAGTGTGCACGAGTCGGTAGGAGGGAAGGTCAGTGTTGTCAATGAGGCACAGTAATGAATGAAGCTTCCTCCGGGAGGAGAATACAGTGGATGTTCTATATCTAGAATTTTTCTCATCTTGACGCTTATTTATAATCTTATCTTATACCTCCCTGACATTGAAGTATTTAACTGGAACATTGATACTTTAAGTTGAAAGTGATAAGTTGAAATCGATATTTCGAATTTACAATGTGCGCAGGAATTGAAAGTCAAGTTTCAGCCTCCGGCCGTGTGAGAAATGACTTAAGTTTCGTTAGATACTCAGGAAATTGGGGAAATCCAAAAAATGTATACTGTTTTGATTTTGACTGAAAAATGCAAATATTTGATTGTTATTCGTGTTCTCATACTGCGCGTATCGACTGACTTCTCAAACGAAGTTCGTCTCTGCTTACGACACAGTGGACGTCATGCGACATCAAGGCTTCCAGGAAGTGGCCGCAACCCATTACCTATTCGTTATTCACCATTTTGCGTTATAGACAGCAATATTTTTCACATTATCGCTACGGACTAGAGAGAAAGTTATGTAATACTGCGCGAAAAAACGGCGAATTTTGGCAGAAAATCTCACTACAGGGCCCTGGTAATTAAAAAATAAATCCTGTTGCTAAATTAAGAAAAAATCCTGTATCTCGTGGTGCAGGCTGAATCCATGTTTTGTGGGTCCTTGATACCGAAAAATTGAATGATGGCAAAACGTCTAGCCGTCCGTTCGTCCATCCGTCTCTGAACAAATCCGTCTCTTGAAAAAAAAACAGCCTCCGGGTCAATGACCCCCATCTCGATCAGGTTTTTTCGTCCAGTTTCCTTGATCCATTGAGCAAATCCTGAGATAGCCGCTTGTTTTGCTTCTGGACATAAATGTAACTTCATTTTCTGTGCACCTCTTCTAGAATTCAGTGGGAAATAAAATTATTCATATTATCGTTTCCATGTTGTTGCGGCAGGAAGTATTATTCCGAAGGACAACATGGATAAGTGCCAAAATGTATTGCTTATTTATCCTGGAAAATATATTTTATTACATGGGATTTTTTTCTTCAAAATTTAAGTAGTATATGACTTGGTGTTGGTATCAAAGAATTTTGAAAATGTGCACACAATTCACTTTTCTCCATATCACGTCATACGCAGTTTTAACTGTTTTTTGACGTAAAATAAATAAATAAATAAATAAAACAACGCTAGCGGCTAAACCCTTCAGTCGATTTTCTCGAAAATTCATATTCCTCAAACGACCTGGCTGATGTCGCGGCGCCTTGAATTTGAAACTGACATTTTAATTTTGGGTGTACTTTACATGAAGCCCCTGGAACATTTTCAAAATTTTCAAATAATTGCTCCATCGTTTTTGATTAAACTTCGTTGTTGGATAATGTGAAGGACGTTTAAGGAAATGGTGTAGGTCCCATGATTGTTGAAAACTCTTATTGCTTGAAAATTGCATTATTCAAAATATTGTCGTTGTCTTCCTAAATCTACAAATAAGAAAGATAGAGATATTTTACCTCAATGAAATCTGTTCCTTAAAGATAGATTTTATTTTTGGAAAACTATATTTTGTAGTTTCATTCAGCAGTATATTGCTGCTGCAGGCCAGTAGCATTGGATAATTCGTTTTTCTTTTCTTGTCATTGATGTGTCACTGTCATTGAGAAAATGCTGAAATGTCCCCTTTCTTTGCTTCTTTTTAACACTCGAATGAGCGCGAGTGAATTAGGCACTCTAGTGGACGCATTTCATTAGATGAACATGTCATAAGATGGCGGGTTCCTCTTGTTTGCAATCCATTCAGTGTGATTCACGTTGCTTGGGGAACTCACTGAAAAGGGAAAACGTATTCTGGAATGATAACATTGAATGTTAAATGTAAAAATAAATATTAAAACTGAATTATTGTGGTTAGATTAAATTATCATTCATATATGCTCGGAAGTTGGTATTCTCACGACTTCAACTCCGAGAATTTCCGCAAACGTTCATGAGAGCAAAAAAATGTATGTGCTCTGTTCCACATCACGCACGAGCGTGCTAATTTTACTCTTTTAAGCGTTTAATACATTTTCAGAAAAATTAGTTGAATTGGTCTTCGACATTTCATAGCGATGCTAACAGTGCAAATATTAACAGTTCTTAGCCCCTGGCCGGTAGGAATTAAAAGCAATGACTGACGGTTTGACTTGACATATCAGTGACTTACGTTCAAGGAAAATTACTCCTCGCGTTCAACGCCAAAAAAGGCTTGGAACATTGCTACGCAAGTAACAGAATTTATTAAAAAATTCGACGTTTTTTTACGACAGCACCAATTTAGGAGACGGTGGAGGGAAAACTACTAAACGTAAGGTTAAATGGATACTACTTTCTCAAATTAGAACATTCACTCTTTTTCACACCATTTGTATTTTTTCTCTTCATGTGTGCGTATGATTAAATTAACTTTACAATTGGTCAATTCGGATTTCGTCTCTTAAAAGCAGTGAAATATTGAGAGAATAATTTGAATTTCATTCGTGGTAGGTGTTATGGGCGGTATACCACATCACATTCACATGATGAAAACATTAATGCCAACGCTGCATTCGAAGCAGCAACGCTTGGTTGACCCAATGTGGTTAGTGCTTCCCTCCCTTCTACTCTCCATGAATCGGCGAAGGTATTGCGTCAAACAAATGTGTATTTCAACTCTGAAAAGCGTGAAATTCCGGCAATCAACTTACATTCACTAGTATTTCGCTTGAATCGCTTCCTCGTAATGTATTTTGAAAACTAGTCATCGATGTTGTCAATGAGGCATAGAACAAGTACATTTTACTAATATTCCGGGAAAACAAATAGCGTATGTTTTATTCATGTATTGTATTTCAAGGTTTACTTTATAAAGACAGATTTTTTAAGAATTTTTGGTTTTTGAAAATGCAAACTACTGTTAACGAAATAAGGTTCATTTTAACATGTAAAGAGTATTTCACAGTAACTTATTTCATAACGACGTTTGATTATAACTATATTTTGGGAGTATTGGTGCTTAATTTTCAGGAAAATGTCTATGACCCTTATTTAGCGTCGATAAGTTTGAAATAATTGAGTACGCTGTCCTCTTTTTACACAATTTTTAGAAAATATATATTTGGTGAAGTCGCGGAGATCACATTCGTTTTTAACTTGTTATAATGTATATTATTAAATCCAAATAATTCCAAATTTTGCCCATTGTATTCATTCTCAATTACATACGAATCCACGCTGTAGTAACCCTTCCAGTTTGTCGATAACACTTAACGCAAATACTGAGACGATGTCTAGTTAGTCTGCACTACCATTTCTACTCCCGTCTCGTGCGCTACTGAGATTTCCATTGCTTTTAGCACGATGAGCCATTGACCTATATTTGTGTTACTCTTCTTAATACTCAATAGAATAGGATCGTCGAAAATATGGAATTAACTCTTATTGCTGTGGTTGTAGTTTAATATACTGGGAAGACGCTAATATCCAGTTCCCCTGGCACATTGGTAGAATGAAATATGCAATGTCTTTACACAAAAAACAAAATTTGCTTATAAAACACATTTGTAATGACATGCGAGTCCACGATCATCACCTCACCGTCGTTTCCCTCCAGTGTGCCGGAAACTTTTAGTGCAAACGGCGGGCGATGTCTTGTTTAGTCTGCACAGTAAATAGCCTTTCCCTTTCCACTTTCCTCCCGTGCTCTCCTGGGATTTCCACCGCTTTGAGCGCGATGAGGTATCGCGCGCCGTCGACGACCGCAGACAGCACCGCTGCGCTCGCAGCGTCAAAGGGCGTCTGCGTGCCACAGGACGTCCGAGAACCGCCCTTCTCCCCGTCCTACCGCACGCTGCAGAGGGTTGGTCAATATATAAAATCTGCATTTGGCGCGTCTATGTGAAGAACGAGTGGAATTCAAGTGGCGTTGATTAAAATATGTAAAATCAACTATTATGTATGATTTTCTTTTTTTCGTTTTGTTTCTCTTTCATTCTGTCTTTTCTTCTTTGGGTTTTTCGGTATTTCCGTCTTTCGGTCTTTCCTTCCGTCTTTCCTTTCGTCTTTCCTTTCCGTCTTTCCTTTCCGTCTTTCTTTCTTTCCGTCTTTCTTTCTTTCCGTCTTTCTTTCTTTCCGTCTTTCTTTCTTTCCGTCTTTCTTTCTTTCCGTCTTTCTTTCTTTCCGTCTTTCTTTCTTTCCGTCTTTCTTTCTTTCTTTCCGTCTTTCTTTCTTTCTTTCTTTCCGTCTTTCTTTCTTTCCGTCTTTCTTTCTTTCTTTCTTTCCGTCTTTCTTTCTTTCTTTCTTTCCGTCTTTCTTTCTTTCTTTCTTTCTTTCTTTCTTTCTTTCTTTCCGTCTTTCTTTCTTTCTTTCTTTCCGTCTTTCTTTCTTTCTTTCCGTCTTTCTTTCTTTCCGTCTTTCTTTCTTTCTTTCTTTCCGTCTTTCTTTCTTTCCGTCTTTCTTTCTTTCTTTCCGTTTTTCTTTCTTTCTTTCCATCTTTCTTTCTTTCTTTCCATATTTCTTTCTTTTTTTCTTTCCGTCGTTATTTTTTTCTTTCTCACGAATAACCACAATTGTGACTACGCAAATTACTCTGCAACTTTTTATTTCTTGAAATAAATATGGGTATTCTATTATTTTTTGTGTTTTCTGCTACTTACAGATTATTTTCGAGTTTTCGATTCATTTTATATTGTTAGTGGTGGGTTTAATTTTTTAAGCATCATCAATTTGTTTGATATAATGATTAGCCTTTAATCCTTTGATGTTTTCCTAAAAGTTTCCGTTCCCCGATGATTTGTCAAATATAGCAAAAATTACAAATAATGAAAGAAAGTTTGTGCAGTTGTAGCAACTATAGTTTAATCTGATATAAAAATAGGAAAAAAAATTACTGTGAATTGCTGCACATGTTATTTTCATTAAGATGATCCTTATTGATGACATTTATGTGTTGTGGTTGGTTTTATCTGTTTTTACTCTGTGTTGTTTTTATTTTATTTATCATTACGGCTGCTTTATCATTTTGTATGTCATTATTGGGGGCTTCCTGGCTAATAATTTGCAAAAAATCTGTTAATTAAGTAAACACACATTATTAATTTATTAAACATTTTTACGTTAAAGCAATCACAACAACACATTATAAAGTAAACACACATTATTAAAAAAATATTAATTAAACACACTGTTTACCGCGTACCGCATGAATCTGACTCTTCTAATGGGGAACTGACCATTTAACTTGATCCTTCGATAACATTCTAAGATAATTTTGGATCAATGTGTTTAGTGTTTGTGGGGGAGGGGGATTAGAACCTAAATCAGTTTGATGGGGTTAAGACACCTACAGGGATGATCAATATTTTCATTAAAATCCTCTGGACAAGACGTATCGACTGTGGAATATTTTTAAGTGGTTTCTTTAAAGTATTCTGGAAGAAGTCTAGAAGAAGCATGTTTTTGGGGGATCACTATACTGCCTTTCCAACATAACAATACATTATTCTTGATATATCAAACTAACGGCAATGAAATCTAATTTTGTCTCAAAGAATAATAATAATTTTAAAAACTATTTCTATTTACGCACTTTTGTCATTTAATTTCTGGGAAAAGACTACTCAATTAACTGTGTTTAATTTTATCATGTATTTGCATACCACAGAGAAATTTTTTTAAAATGACATACTATATTCTGAAGGTCCCAGGATAAACTAGTGTTTTGTATTTTAAATGACCAGAAGGAGCTCTTCAAAATACCATGCACCTAGACCTGCCTTCTTGCAGCGGGGAAATATACATTTCCGTTGATCGTGCGACACAAAACTTGTTAATTACTTCATATTCCGGTCTACCTTATAACACTGTGATCATTATTGGATTCGTCGTTTTACGGCAATCGTGTTAGACAAAATATATGTAACGTCCCATTTGAAAAAAAAAAGACCTTAAGATATCGTTAAATGTACATGTTAAAAATTTGACAGTACATGTATCTATTACTTTACTTTCCTTATATAGGTTTGTGAAAACTGTATTACAGTATTTTTAACCGTTTAAAAATGGTAACAAGTGCTACATTATATTAACCAATATCTCTCTTTATGCGCATCCTTTACAATTAATTTTTGCGTTAAGAAAACTCTTTTGCAAAAATCCTTGTTATGGTGGTCAGTAAGGAATATTGGTAATTGCTCATTCAAGAACTTGTGCTTTATGTTATGAATGCGATAGTTTAATGACCTTTTTCTTCAATAATGTTGATATATGCGTAATTGTGGAGTTTTCTGAAGACATCTATATCTGGTTTCTGTTTCTTTAGATGTAATGTATAAAATAATATATTTACAGAAATATGTAGACCTCTGAGTTTTTACAGAAATATGTAGGCATTGAGAGATGATTATATTATGTTATCATTGTCATTAGTAAACTTTTAGCTATATTCGCCATTTGATGATTACTATATTTCCTTTATTTCCCTAACACATATCTTTGATCAAATATGAAGTATTGTTTCACATATTTCGAAAGAGATAAATAATACACTCTGATTTTAATTATTAGTAGTAGTATTGTAGTATCATTATTATTATTATTATTATTATTATTATTATTAATACCATCCTAAACCGTGTTTGTTTTTTCATCAAATCACTTTTATCTCAGTGATATATTCTGTACATTACATTACATACTCTCTTATAGACCATGCTAATCTATCTCTTTTTTTAAAATTCCGTAGATACGCTACTCTGCGAACCCTTATGTGTCATCAAATTTTGGACATTGGCCAGTACCTTATCTTTACAATGTATCCTCTTGTATCGTCACCGATTTCCCGCCCTCGTCGACCAGGCGACAGATGGAATTTACTTCCCCTGCTAAAGCTTGCTGCAACCACCCTTGCTCCCGGCTGCAACCACTTCATCTCATCGCTGTGCTAGCCTCCGCCCTCTATAACACCGTGAGCGTGTCCAACTGGCGTCCCGGCGATCTCGCACCCAACTTGTAGCCACCCCTGCCCGCGCGCCTTACGCGACCGTCGTCATCAGCGTTCTCGCCATAGTCCCTGTGAACTCCGCCAGCGCCGTTGACCCTGTAGCCACAATACACGCCACCCTTTTCGCCGTTGCAGCCACCGACTCCGCTGCCGTCCCCTCTTCCGCAACCCTCGCTGCCGTTCCTGCTGCTGTCTCTACAGTCTTACCCGATTTACTCCCATTACCCCCGATTGCTACGGTCGTCACGCCGGTCATCGCTACCGCCTTCGCTACCACACTCGCTATCGCACTCGCTAACGACCTCGCCAACAATCTCGCTACTGCCCTCGCTACCGCCTTCGCTACCGCCCTCGCTACCGTCCTCGCTACCGTCCTCGCTACCGCCCTCGCTACCGCCCTCGCTACCGCCCTCGCTACCGCCCTCGCTACCGCCCTCGCTACCGCCCTCGCTACCGCCCTCGCTACCGCCCTCGCTACCGCCCTCGCTACCGCCCTCGCTACCGCCCTCGCTACCGCCCTCGCTACCGACCTCGCTACCGCCCTCGCTACCGCCCTCGCTACCGTCCAAGCTACCGCCCTCGCTACCGCCTAAGCTAGCGCACTCGCTACCGCCCAAGTTACCGCCCAAGTTACCGCCCAAGTTACCGCCCAAGTTACCGCCCAAGTTACCGCCCAAGCTACCGCCCAAGCTACCGCCCAAGCTACCGCCCAAGCTACCGCCCAAGCTGACGCCCTCGCTACCGCCCAAGTTACCGCCCAAGTTACCGCCCAAGTTACCGCCGAAGCTACCGCCGTAGCTACCGTCCAAGCTACCGTCCAAGCTACAACCCTCGTTACTTCATCCGTTTACGTCAGTCACCCGCCGAAAACATACACCTCTCCCTCCTCCGCGAATCCACCTTCCGCTGCCTTCGACTTTGTCTCCCAATGTCTCTGCCGCTGTCCCCACAGCTGTCCCCGCCGCTGACCCCGCCGCTGACCCCGCCGCTGACCCCGCCGCTGACCCCGCCGCTGTCCCCGCCGCTGTCCCCGCCGCTGTCCCCGCCGCTGTCCCCGCCGCTGTCCCCGCCGCTGTCCCCGCCGCTGTCCCCGCCGCTGTCCCCGCCGCTGTCCCCGCCGCTGTCCCCGCCGCTGTCCCCGCCGCTGTCCCCGCCGCTGTCCCCGCCGCTGTCCCCGCCGCTGTCCCCGCCGCTGTCCCCGCCGCTGTCCCCGCCGCTGTCCCCGTCGCTGTCCCCGCCGCTGTCCCCGCCGCTGTCCCCGCCGCTGTCCCCGCCACTGTCCCCGCCTCTGTCCCCGCCGCTGCCCACGCCGCTGCCCACGTCGCTGCCCACGCCGCTGCCCTCACCGCTGTCCCCATCTGTCCCCGGCCCTATACCGGCCGGTTGGCCGGTCTCTTTGGCAGCGGCTGTCGTCCCCGCGGACTCCGCCGCTGCCAGCGCGCCTCGACGCGCGCTTTAATGAATAAAGTCCAGCCGCTTGGAATGCGACCGCAGCCTGCGTAATTTGCAGCTCCAGGTGGCGTGCGTTGGTCCGCGCCCACGCCTTGCCGGGCGGGGGGCGCGGCGGCGGTCGCCAAGGGAACAGGGGCGGGCGGGAGCGGAATGGAGCGCGGCACCGGTCGCACAGCGCGGTAGCCCCGCCCCCCAGCGTCCCGGAGTGGCACGAGGGCCGGGGCAAACTGCGGCGGGACGAGCTGTTAGGCGGAAAATGGCTAATGAGACAATGCGCTAACTCAAGATGTGGAACGCGGTGAGTTAGGAGGCGGATGTAGAATGAATACAGAAAAGGTCCCCATGGAATGTTGAATGTGCGAACACAAATACATTGTGTACACGTGTAAATTCTCACCCTCACTACCTTCGCACGTCCAAGATTTATGGATTAACGGCAGATCATACGAGTATACTCCGTTTTATTAACTTCTTTTAAAAATCGCAAGTAAATATCAGTGAAGTTGCTACAAAAATACAGCCAATACATGATATACTTGTCGATTTCCTTTTACAGAATATTTGAGAATACATTTTACAAACTTGCATGACATGTAGTGGGTGGAAGACGATCACGGAGAGAGATTTCATATAACGAAATTACTGTTGCGACATTTGTCCCATGATTGGTTGCCAACTTGTATATTGGTGTTTGGCAGACTGACGCAGAGAAATTTCATATACCAGCCAATCACCGATATACGATAGGTATCAATCAAGGGCAAATATCAGTAGTAACCTCGTTATGTAAAATTTCTCATCATTTGAGAAAATGATCATCTTTGATCCCCTTCCACATACCCTAGAAATTTGTATTTCTTAGACACCTTTTATAAAGGTCGTTTTCCGTTTATTATATTTTAACGACTATATACTAACTTTTTTAATTTATTTCTCTTTTAATTTATAGAACGTCAAAAATAAATTAAAGCTGTTGTTTTGTACTATTGGGAGGGGAGAGTGGAAGTGCAATCTAAATTTCTCAACTTCGAAAACACTAAGAAGTGGCAAAATTAATCCTAAGAGTAGTCGATTTTTAAAAATTAGGAAAAGTAAAGTTCATATAATTGATTGTTCTTTGAAATGTGTTGATTTATAAACTCCTTCATTAATTTAATTTTCTCTGCGAGTTTTGATTAAGGGTTCACTATACAACAAAAGGCACGTTTTGTCTCGTTTCTGGTCATATTTTAATTCATTTTTCCCCACGAACAAAGGATTTTAGATGCTGCAAGAATATGTCTAGTCATGCGAAAACAGCAGTGGGTGAGGTGTGGGTAAGTAAGGGACTCACCCCCCACTTGGGTGGATAACGCATCCAAAGGTACGCAGCTTAAAACAGAAGGCAATCCGAAATGCAGCTTAAAGCCTCTTCAGGTACATTGAAGCACTGCGCCCCCGAAGATCCTCCATTTGGGTACAAGGTTAAGGACTTGTTATTGAAGAACCTACTGAGAGGTCTCAGATTAGAGGACTCCGGTTTGAGTTCATTCATAGTGCATTGATGATTTCATCAGGTGGTAGTGGCGTGGTTACACATGTAAATGGAAAAAAATCGTATCTCATCCATCAACCCACCCATTAATGTAAACATGCCTGTAACAAGTACCTATTGTATCAACCTCTGCATGTCGTTTAAATTTTTCGTTACAAAATTTTTCGTCGTAAATAATTGTTTACATTTTCAATTGAACTACTTTTGGACAATAAATGTTCCTTTACTCCCCGTACACATACACGAGTCACTTACAATTTTAACTATTTTTAACTTGATATGAATAAATGGTGACTACTGTAGTGTTTTCCCGTTGCCTTTCACTACATGAAGGGCGGTACGTCATAATGGATAAATGGCGTTGGGCGTCGAATGCTGGGCGAGATGGTGGTTGAGAGGAAATACGTTAGTATGTAAGAAGCGAACTACGCTCCAAACCCATTGTGAAAACACTCTTGTACTATGCATAACTCGAACTTCTAACCGCGAGCGGTAGCTCGGTGCATCAACTGATGCAACGCCTCTGACCGGGAGGCCCTAGGTTCGAGTTCTGACGGCGGCAAGATCTTCGACACTAGCTTTTCAGCTAGGTCGAAATCAGTCGCTGTCTGGAGGAGAATTTGAGCCGGCTGCTCTGATCGGTAGTTTTCCGTGGTTTCTCCGATCAACACCAGGCAAATGCCGGAGTAGTACCCTAACAAACGGGTACCCTAACAAACGGACCGCGCGCGATATTCAATTTTTATCGATTTCGGCTAGTTTAACATAAAATGAAATTATGTTTCAAAAATTTCTTTTCCCAATTGATGGAGCTTTCAAGTTCTAAAAAATCAACAAAAAGAACAGATCGTAAGTAAAAAATACATCATGCAATGAGTATACAAAAAAATTGTCATTGGAGGAAACTTATATGAGTGACAAGTTGCTGTTTACAGAGGAACTGCTGAAATGACAAGAAAAACCTGAAAAAACATTATAGAGTTGTGCTACGTGAAATCTAATACACAGGTCTATGGGGGCTAAATATTTCATGAATGTGGTAATAGACAAAGACATTTCTGAATGCGTCTTATATTTGTGCTTGCTTTAACTTTGGGCGCCAATAACACCTACGAGACGCATCCGGCAAGTAAAGTTACCTAGACCGTCAACAAAAAGAAAACATTATTTTATGGAAAAACTTTATTTTAGCACACTTCCTCACATATACGAATCGTGTTCTTATTCATTAACGTGTGCGAAAAGATGAAAAGCGCTGGATGCGAGATGCAGACTACCGGATGGATCGTCAAACTCATCTGAACTGCTGGAGATCGGTTGTGCGCGTATGTGGCCGGCCATATGACCATCCACCCTACAGCCCGGAACTCGCGAGAAAAACAATAATTCAAGACTCGGGAATTGTTAAAACGAAAATGTATACTTAAGTCCAGTGGCAATTTTTTCAACCCGGAAATTGAAAGAGCCGGTGCTCTGAATCGAACACAGAGGCAACAGACGCATGTTGACGTGTCCCTCGTCCCCTTTCCAGAGCGCCTGGAGCTTCTGAAAGCTTAATCCTCGCCGGCGCCTGCGACAGCGCGCTGTAAATCGCCAGTCCTTTCGCGAACGACTGTCCGTGGCCGTAGGCGTCGTCAATAAACAATCGACCTGCGGCGCACACACGCTCGTAATGCACGTCTAATAACTTCTTTATGGGTAATCATAGTAAAATTCGGAAGCGCGCCCGCGCGAGACAGCGCGCGGGCATTAAAAGTTCCCCTGGCGCACCTGCGGCCGCGATTTACAGGCGGCGCGCCCCGCCCCCTCACGGCTCACGCCTACCGCACGCGCACCCCACGCGCCCTTGCGGCGGACGCGTCCCACGCGACGGATGAGACGCTCTTGCGCAGCGTGTCCGACTTCAGCCAATAAGCTTGAGGCACCAACCCACGTCACAACATTAGCGGGAATTTTAAATGCAACCAGATACCAAAATTATCACCGCCTTACAAGATATTGAATCAGATTTATGAAGCACTAGCAAAATACCCGGCGTTGCCCCGGCTTTATTCATATTCAATGCTTGTGGATGTGGGAAAAGATCAATTTATATAAACCACGGTATTTAAGATTATTATTTTTAACGTAATTGGTTCAAATTTTAATAAGTACTATAATTTTCTTTCATTTTATTGTACAACACATTGCTATTAGATGAAATTGTTGTTATCTTATGCACGACTACTAGCCTCTAGCGAATGAATTAGGTACCAGTTATTCTGCAGCACTGTCAGAATGTATCGGGAACCACGTGCTCGAAGCGAGAGGCGAAAAATGGTCGCGGTGCATCTACAAAGATATTATTTAAATTATTTATTTTCCGAATTTGGGTTGTGTTAATCTTTACCAAACCTTGCTAGGACTCTTCAACAATCCTAAAGAAGACCTTGTAAAAATGTAATATCTATTCATTCGCCACTTTGTGGTATCGATGTCGGTTACACGTCGTTGAATTCACTTTTATTAGTATAAATTTCTTTGAAGTATTGCATCTTATACACCTTCGTCGAGTTATTTTTGTTGGTTACCGTTGAAAATTGTCACTGTATCACTTTCAAGCTGTTTCTCAACACTTCTCGCTCTCCTTGGAACATGGCGGCCAGCGTCTGGTCTGGCTTTTTAAACAGAACGAGCAAAAATTGGTGCGCCGGAGTAACTCACGTATGTTATTCCACCTTGGACGCGCTTACATTGGGCTTCACAGCTTTTCTTCAATAACTGTTATCGGAAAAACAGTAGACTCTTTAAAACGGTTATTAATAACAGTTGAAAAATAACACGTCCATGATCAGCAACTTAACAGCAGCTTTTTATTGTAGTGTACACAATTAAATATATAAATATTATGGCGCATGGTGTATAATAATCTCAAATTATTTATTAATGAATATATAATTTCAACACTTCCTAATCACGGTTGATTAGCTGCAGTGGAAGTGTTATCGTACAAAATAATTGCCGCGAAAACGTGTAGTACGGGAATTTTTCCCAATAGATTGCAATACTATGAATTTTTATACCGATAACAGCCAATAACAGGTTAAACTATATAACTGTTATTTCATACAACAGTTATGAAATGTTAACTGTTAAGAAAAGAAAAATAACCGTTAAGGGCACATCCCTAGCTCACCCACAGCTCCAGGCCTTCACTGTGTACTCTAGAGGCCCCTGCCACGCTCACTCGTGTGACACAGGCCTTAGATGTAGTAAACATGAAGTAAAATATTTATATGAAACCAAATCCTTAATTTGAAAATCTAGTTCAACATACAGGAATTAAAAAAATAAATACTGTATTTTATTGCATTTTCTCTAAAAAAGCAGGTCACTTTAAAATTTTAAACAGTAGACGTTTTTAATTTATTTATTACATATGAAGTTCAAGTCAACATCAGACACATTCCTGACAGTGATGATGACTTTTAAAGGGACCTGATCTTTCGGGAAAATTAACTAGTTTTTTTCAACTGCACAAATTTTCTCTACATAAACAGACGCCAAACTATGATATCAGCATGCTTTTACTTTATCGCTACCGCTTACGCAGTAGGAAGAAAGTTATGTAATGCTGCGCGAAAAAACGGCGAATTATCGGCAGAAAAACTTAAAATTCTTTTAAAATCTTTTTAAAATTTATGAAAAATTCTGTTACACGTGGTGCAGCCTGAATCCAACTTTTGTGGGCCCTTGATACCGAAAAATCGAATGACGGCAAAACGTATGTCTGTACGTCCGTCCGTCCGTCCGTCCATCCGTCCGTCTCTGAACAACGCTAGCGGCTAAACCGTTTAGCCGATTTTCTCCAAAATTGATATTCCTCATAATAACGCTTTCTTTTTAATTGTTGATTTGGAGGCCCAATTTCTAAAGTGACAAAATATGTAAGACATTTGTATATGATGAAAGAAGTTAACTCTTTGCAGTTGTAATGACATTTTTCTTCAATTGTGAACATTTTTATTTTGACTGGTTTATTCCCGGGGTATTACCTGTAATATAAGTATTTAGAGGAGATTATTATTGGAGAAAAATATATATTCCTATATTAATGAATAGTTAGCCCATAATTAATTGCCAATAATTGTTCTATAATTATGATTCCCTTAAGAAGATTTCGTTTGGTATAATGTCCCTTAATGAAATTTCTTACTTCTCATGCAACAGAGTAGCGGGACCTCAAGTGATTTAACGAGGCAAACGACTTCCGACTTGAAGTTTCGGATGTATATTTAATTTGCATCGCATTATTTTCCTAAATTTCAATAGGGAAGATACAACTTGAAATGCGAGTCGTTTCTTAGAGAGAGCGATTACGCCGGTGACAAACCACTCCAACGTCACAGCAATGTGCACGGAGGCCAGGAGGCAGGGGTATGAACTCGGAATAAAGAAGAGGCCGGAAACAAAACCTTGATTTGGAGGACGGCGGCGTTTCATGGAACTGGAGAATTTTTCGCCTATTGAAACGAGTAAAGGTAGACCGATAATGAATTTAATTATTCGGAAGTAATTGGAGCCGACGGTGGACTACGTGCAGCGGAATTGAATTGGAATTTACTGAGACGTCTGCTGAGTCGGAAGGCGGCGGGGGAATGAGACGATGTTTCGGCAGTGAGGGAAAGGAAGAGAGATGGGGTGGATGGCAAAGAGAATTTACGGTAAATGACGCTCGGGGAGAGGATCGTGGTCGGAATCAGGGGTCTGGTTGGAGAGAGAGGTCAGATTGGCCAGAGGTGCCGTTCCAGAGAGAAAGGACTGATCGGAGAGAGTGGCGTGATGGGAGAGTGGCGTGATGGGAGAGTGGCGTGATGGGAGAGGGGCGTGATGGGAGAGGGGCGTGATGGGAGAGGGGCGTGATGGGAGAGGGGCGTGATGGGAGAGGGGCGTGATGGGAGAGAGGGCGTGGTGCTTAAAAGGGGCGTAATGGGAGAGAGAGAGGGCGTAGTGGGAGAGATTGGGGCGTGATGAGTAAGGGATGGGCGTGGCGGAAAAAAGGGGCGTGGTAGAAAAAAGGGGCGTGGTGCGAGAGAGGGAGGGACATGATGGGAGTGAGGGCGATGCGGTGGGAGAGAGGGGCGTGGTGGAAGTATTGTATTTGTTGGGCAATTCTTATATTGAATTTTAAGAAATATTGTTGACATTATTCCTTCCACGCTGTGGAACATATTGTTTAGTTCCTCAATCATCTGAATCCGTCAATTTGCTCAAACGTTAGAAGAGCTGGAGAAACATTTCAACAACACAAAACTTCTAATTGGAAAAGCCATTACCCGTTTTTCTTCACGCAGTTGGGTTGCAACTAGCAAGAGTTAGTAAGTGAACCGGGGACCACGGCGTGATTGTGAGCGCGCGGAAGAGAGTATTTCAAAAGTCCAGTTGAGTTGCCAGACATTTTTCTGTAGTGCAAATGGGTCGGAGCTCATGCGTCTCGGTCTCTGGGCTATGATTCGTTAAAAACCACGCATGAAACGAGAATGGTAGCAATCCACGAGAGATAGAAAATATCGAGACAGATGAGAGTGAGCGGTGGAGTGAAATAACATGTGAAGCGCAAATGCATTGAAAGAGGAAGAAGAGCATCAGGGCTACTACATAAACACAGAACATGGAGAGATGCAGCCATGACGTGATTTTACCCGAGAGACGGTTACGTTTGCATAGGATAGGGAGGCTATGTGGAGCGTTGTCCAGCTCAAATGGGACGGAAGCACTTCGTGAGCATTCATTCTTGGCACGACAGCTACTTCGGTCATTAGCCTCGTTATTATATCCCGGGAGGTGGCGGTGTTTCTCGTATCAGCGCTGGAACGTGAGATTCGGCATGGACTTTTATGTTGTTTCGAAGATTTCCCCCTTCATTTATCTCATCCATTCCTCTATGCCCACCGGCTCAGCCGGGACATGCTCTGAGATCCTCTGACAACAGTCAGATCAATTGGAAGTAATCAATTTTGGAGAAAATTGGCTGAACGGTTTTGCCACTAGCTTTGGACAGACAGACAGACAGTCAGACGTTTTGCCGTCATTCCATTTTCCGGTATCAAGGACCCATAAAAATTGGATTCTGGGTACACCACGTGTTAGAGGATTTTTTTTAAATTTAGCAACTCGATTTATCCACTTATTCATTACCTGGACTCTGTAATAAGATCTTCTGCCGAATATTCGTCGGTTTTTGCGCAGCATGACATAACTTTCTCCCTATTGCGTAAGCGGTAGCGAGAACGTAAAACGAACGGTAACACAGCTACTGCTGACGCGGAGCGTGGCGAACGCAACGGAGCGGCAACTAGGGCCGAGTAGTACCGGGAGGAGGTAGTTGGCGTTGTCCGGCTCCAACGGGGTCGGGGTCGGGGCCGGTGCATCTCGGCCGCGGGAGCTCTCCCGACGGGCCGCGGAGCCCCCGGCGCTGAATAAATAACGCCGCGACCCCTCGTCTCTCGTTCCCCAGCGCGCTAGCGACAGGTCGTTCTAGGAAGAGGGAGGCGGGGCGCCCGTGCAGCAGCCCCCGGCTGCGTGCGCGGAGGTGCAAGCGGAGGAGTAGCCGCAGGGACACAGCGTTCAAATGCATTGTCACGGACGGGGACTCTGCGGTCAGGAGCAGTTGCGGGGTGAGCCACCGAGCGAGACAACTGGATTACTGCTGTATGATCAAGGATTAATGCAAGGAGGTATACATACTAAACGTTTTTTCTGTAAAGAAAATGTTACTAATGAAAGTACATAATGAAACGCCTTAGCTTGCGTACATATCTTGGTTTTTCATTCCCCCTGTGTATGTCGTCCCTCTTGTGTTAGGGACTTCTCCCACCTCTCACCTGTCACCTCTCTGTTTCCAACCCCCCTCTCTCTCTCACACACTCCTTTGTCTCTTCCATGTGGACCTCTGACCTGTGTCACTTCTCTGTGTTTGTCACTGCTCTGTTTCTGTCTGTCCCCTCTGTTCCTGTCCCCTATGTCCCTGTCCATCTCTGTCCCTGTTCCCCTCTGTCACTCTTTCCCTCTTCTCCCTCAGTTTTTATCTCAGTCCCTGTCTGACTGTCGCTTCTCTTTCTCTGACACTCCTCTTTCTCTGACACTACCCTTTCTATGTCGCTTCTCTTTCTCTGCAACTCCTCTTTCTCTGCCGCTTCTGTTTCTCTGTCACTCCTCTTTCTCTGTCGCTCCTCTCTCTCTGTCGCACCTTTCGCCGACGCACCTCTTTCTTTGTGGCACCTTACGCACTGTCGCCTTCTGTTTCAGTCGCCATTCCCACCGGGAGAGACGGCTCAGGGCATCAACTTATGTCACTGCAGTACCTCTGACCGAGAGGTGCTAGGTTTGAGTCCCGACTGTGGCGGGATTTTTGACAGTAGCTACATAGTTGGGTCCAGTCCTGTCGCTGTCCGGAAGAAAATTCTAGCTGCCGGATGCTCCGATCGGTAGTTTTTCGTGGTTTCTCTGATCAATACGTGGTGAATGCCGGAGCAGTACTCTAACAAACAGGCCACAGACCGCGCGCGTTCTTTCCTTTCCATTTCTTGTCCTATCCTATCCCATGCTTACACACTTACATGCAACTTCACACATGCCCGGAGACCAGTCGGGAGCTTTGAAATTGTTCCGGCTGGTGCTGTGCTCCGCTGGTGGGAGATACCTGGTTTGGGTAAACTCTGCGGTAGGTCGTCGACGGATCTCGCCATCGAGGGGGGAAATTATCGCCACATTCCGAGCAAACCAACATGCACTACATTAACGGACCTAATGACCTTAGAAGTCGATGCACCCAGAACCACTAACAGTCAATCAATTTAATCGCCATTCTCTCTATGACAATCCCTGACTTTGTCACCTATCTCTCTGACCAACCTGTACCCGTCGTTTCTCCGACAAGACCACCACACGGCTTTTGACATCAGAACTATTACTTGGAACGGGTAATATATTACACTTTGCTAGGAATTTCTCCTTTTTTCACTTTTCTGTAGAAACTTTCTCGTTTACCTCTTAAAATAAATAATAAATACTGCTACAACAGCACGATCTTCTTATCGTATTTCTAACGGTTAAGCAACTGGAATTATTCTAATTCTTCAATCACCACTTAAAAATAATTCTTAACCAACCGAAATGCGGGAAATTAAAAAAAAATAATGTTTTCCACTTCAAAATGTTTAATAAAATATCACTTATACTATAAAATTCAGTGCTTAGTGTTATACTTTATACATTACAAAATTGGAGTTGTTTTAGAAAAAATCTTGTTTACATATTAGTGTAAGATAGTGAAATGTTCACTTAATATTTTACAAAACTCCTAATTATTTGTAAATGTGTGCATTGGATAACTGAAATGTATACCTTTCGAGAAAATATTCCATTAAACATAAATCTCTATCTGTAATAATGTAATTATAGGAGGGGTCGGAATCCGAATATAGGAAGTGCTTATGTATTTAGAGGATAGCCACAATATCCGGCCACCTTTTGCTTTTAGACAAACTCCAACTTTGTGTAAAATGAAACCAAAATATTTGCAATACACGACTTACATATCCCTTCTACAAAGGTGTATATTTCATTTGAAAGTACTGGCGAACTTTTTAAGAGTATAATTTGTATCACATTGGACTAATTTTAAAACGAAGGTTCCTACAAAATAATGTTGAATACCTTCAAAATTATTTAAAAAACTTTGCGTTTCTCAGGAGGCACGGGAGTGCTTAGATTTCAAATAACGGGAGTGCTTAGATTTCACATACCGACAAGTTTTACATTTACAAGTGAAAACTTTTGGAAGTGCGTGGAGAACTTACCCCTGTTGGTATTGTTGCTCAATAACTACTCATATTTAAAAACAAAGTGAGGCACATTATTTAAATTGCATTGAGAAAGAAATATACGAAAATAAATTTGAACTATTGCAATTTTCAATATTTGAAAGGTTTTAATAAAAGTTGAAACGATGCCATATCAATAGATGCATTTTCACCTTTGGAAAAAAGTAGAAAAATGACTCATTTTTTTTAGAAAATGTTGAAAAGGCTTTATGTGAAGTATTCCTCAGAATTAAACTATCTTAATGATATTTGGGACGGCACAACGAGATCTTACTTCTGAGACGATTTCCTAGTTTTAGCTTATAAGCTTCTAACCTTACTGAAATATTTCTGACACATATTTTCTTCCGCCATCTGTCGTCCGTCATTCACAATCCATCCACATAGGCGTCCTGATTTTCGCGTTAAAAATTACTCGTTTCTCACCACCTGCTCCAATCTTTCCCAACTTTGGAATATCACTTATAGACTTAAATCCTGGCGTGCCAGGAACGAAGTTAGAGCTCAAAGAAACCTTTCACGCGAGTTTTTGCGGCCGAAAATTCGAGATCGTGTTGTTGTGGCGATTCGAATAATAATTCCCTCTGTACTACGGTATAGGTGTTGAAGTGAAACTGCCGTCATCACACGAATTGAATGCACACCACTTTTGAGCAAATATAGTTCTCAAAATCTTGGTGCGTATTAGATTTGATGACGCATTAGATTCGAGCACAAATCCGTTCCGTAGAACTTTTTTCAATTTTTTCGTTTATTATTTTACAATGGATTGCTGGAGTTTACAAATTGAACTTCGTTTCTTTTGTCACCGGTATATTATTGTGAGTTTTTAGTTGCGATACGTAGGGCAAACAGATAAGATCATTGATCATCATTACGATCCAATGTTGTATTACATGAATTTAAATAATATACAGTACCTATTATTCTGTCAGTGATGCGCATTACATTCGATACGAACACGTTTTTCATACATTTCAGTTTCATATAAAGGGTGCGTATTAGATTCGCGTAAATACGGTATATTGCCGTAAGTCGTTAGCTTGTAATGTCGTCTCAAAATAATATAGCAGATAAAGTTGTTAACGTTTGTTGAGGTAGTGACGATATCAACGAACTTGAAATCAAAATTCGAAGAACACGTATTCACTGCTTTAACTAGTGGCCGACTGTCCAACAACATGAAAAGCTTGATACTGGTGCTTGACTAGATTTTGCTTATGTAAAGAACTACTGATTTATTACATTTCCTACTATCAACAGTCTCGTACACAACTGTACATCAAGGTGTTAAGCATTAAGAACGGGATTCGGTTTGGGGCCTCGATGTATACAGAGTTGATTCTTGCCTCGCTGGATACAGAGTTGTTGTATAGAGTATTACATTGTTTACAACAAATATAAAATTACTCACTGTACTTTGTAAATGATGCGACTTTATTCATCTTAAGCATAACGTACAGTTATGGCTGATTATAAAGTAATTATAATGAATATGTAACATTCAGAATATATGAGGTATCAAGCACAATAGTAGGCTTGGTAATAGTGTGGTTGATACCTCTTATATTCTAAAATTTTAATCGTGAAGTACCACAAGATCTCCGCTGCCACTACAGAATAATGAATATTAATATGATTCAACTTACTAATTTTTTATCATTATTAATCATTATGAATTATTTTTTATATTTTTACAGTATTATTTACATTACAAACTGCATTATTTATTACACTTATATCGATTTTGTTATACTCTAATATTTCAACAGTTGCACTTGATATACATTTTTATATTTGCGAAATCCCACGTTAAATTCTCCTTTTCCTGTGTATTGTACACGTTTCCGTGCATTATACCCGACATTTGAATTGAATTGCGTATTTATTAATGCGTTACTCGCTTCGAGATAACACTCACTGGTTGTTAATGTTTTATTCAATATATGAAAGAACTACTTTATTTATCCGTTCGTGAAATAGATTGCAATCTTTCACATTTGACACAGTGGAAAATGACCATCCGAATAATCGTGTGTTTGTGCGCTTTGTGGCAAATGAAGATTGAATCACAGATCAAACGTTTTAGTAAAAGGTATTTGCTCAATGACTTTGTCATAACATGCAGCTTTTGATTTAAATGGTTAAAATATATACTGGGGTAGTGATGAGAGATTGATTAAACAAATATATGTATTTTTGGCATATTTTGTGAACTTAAGATTAATGCGGGTATTTTATTCAACCATCCTAACCTTCACGTTTGCTCAGGAAATATAAATTAGTTCCAGAATTATTGAAGAATAGAAAGTCCCAAATCTGGGTTACTTTATTTCTACGATTAAACGGTTTGTTTTCTTAGATAAAGTTTATTTATAGTTTAAATTACAAGGGTACGTCAGTATGTGTCTTCATTTTCGTCTGTAGGTTGACTGTACATATTGTGCACCAGCCTTCAGATGAAATCGGTTCAGTTTGTTTGTGGTCAGCGTTTCAGCTTTTTAACCTAATCATTGCTTGTGTTGTGGCGACGTAACCATGGCTGCACCTCTCTCCGTTTGCACAAAAAGAACAACAGGCTTTCGCAATCCGTTTTTCGTGACTGATCATTCAGTACTCAAGCAAAATGAAGGTGTCACGCTTTTCTTCATAGAAAAAAAGTTTATTAGCGGGTTGAACCGTTCAAAAGTAGTTAAACAAGCATGCGTGATGAGAAAAGAACAAGACTTTCAACCTTTATCACTACAGATACCAATATTGAGCAAGCCTTTTGATTCTGAATAAACGATGAGTGACTACTGATGAAATGCCAAACTATATTCACGTTAGTCATATGAAAACGCCGTGATGTATTGTCGACAGATATTATTTTATTGCAAGTGAATTCGCACCTACGTAAAAGCACCCGATCTCTTGAAAAAGAAATTGAAGATGTCAGAACATTCGAACGCATTTCAGATTTTGGCTGATGTAATTACTGTTTGGTTCACTTGTAGATGCTTTAAGAGGACAAAAATTTGCCTCCTACCTTCAGATGAAGCAATGAATATTTGTCTTGCTACCCAATTGAATTTTTTTTGTGATGGTATCGGAAATCTGGTGCTATAATGAACTAAATACATTACAAACCACGGTGTGTACATTGAAAAATGGTCTCATAAATTTTGTATTGATGTTGCCATCATAAACATCGAGAGCAGATACTTATTGACATACCCTCGTATACTCGCATGTGAAAAATTACGTTTGGTCAGAAATATTGTGAAACCTCTACATTGACTAATAATTTGAAGAATAATTTTACTATTATATTTTCGATTTATTAGAAAAATAATTCAGTGACTTCTCAATGCCATTTTAGTAAATTGCATTGAGAATCACATAATTCAAAACGCATTCTTCAATATATCTTTATTCTAAATATTTTCGTTTAAAATAAAATATTCCTATTACTATTAGACAGTAGTGATTTCACTCCTGAGTTGTGGTTTGTTTATGTCAAAAAACATAACAGTATGTATTTGATATTAGTTTATAACAAGGCATATTGCTTACGTCTATAGATAGGTATACAACTATTAACTGACCGACTGAAGAATAAGAGTTCATTATTTGATATTACCACCTATCTGTCTTGTGGAATGCAAAGGTTCATTACGCTCAATTTTTGTTTATCTTTCTTTTACAAGTGCGAGTGGGATCAGGGCAGGGTATTTGCATTGTTATTTTGCCACTAACACTATAAAATAAAATCTGTAGTTCGATTGACGATGCGCTTATGGTTTCTATTCCTCTGGAGCCAAAATTTATAGCTTTCAAACGTTGCCAACTACGCTGTTTGTACTTTTATTTATAATTCAAATTTGTTTAATACAAAAGTACGGTAGGGGCTCCGGTGCTTAAGAAAATGCACATAGGTTCCCTCTGCTCTAGGTCACATGCATTTGTTTTACATTTTTGACGCTAAATATAATAAAATAAATATTAAATGAACAAACATATGATGACTAACGTTCAATAATAATATGATACATGTATCATTATTTTCAAATCGCCGCACATAAAAGCTGCTAGTCATTTCCATTTGCATAAGAAACAAATAATACACTGGAACATACGATATCTGAATATGTTTCCTGTAAACTCACTCGTAATTTTACCTGGAACACAGGAATAAAACACTTTTTTGAAAACCCACACAAATATTTGAAACAGAAAGAACGTGAAATAGATATTGCAAACCTAATACCTCCAACTTGATTTTCGATTTCCTCCAAACAACTTCCACTGACTTCAGTAACAGAATGTATCCTGTCGTGAAATAGATTAATCTCAACTCAGCGTTTCACATACACGAGTTTGGAAAGGTGACGATTATTATTTCAGTACTCCATCTGTAATGATCGCGAGGCAAGTTCGTCGTCCTCGCCTAATTCCGCATTCGGCCACACGCTAATGAAATCACACTAATTAATGACTATTTGTGATCAAGCGAGCTTTGACATCCTCGCGCCAAGTTGACTCCATGGATGTTCCCGCGGCTGCGATCGGCTCCACGTAAATACGGCAAACGCGGTGGCGGCTTTTATCCGCGGAGGGCGATCTTCTGGGAGGCGACCGCAGACGCATATGGTGTATTATTAATAATTCATGGGTTGTGATGGGATGGGCTACGTTCATCTGCCCACCTCGCCTCTCCTCACCTCTCTCGCTCCCTCTACGTCAGCCCGACTATCCACTACGTCTCTACCCGCCCCTCATTCCTCCCCGACCCGCCCTGTCCAATCCCTCATCACCTTGCTCAGCATTATTTCATCCTGCCTCCCACCTGTCCAAACCTTCACCATCTTGATAAGCTTCATTATATTCTGCCATACACCGCTTTGTTCCGTTCTACTTCCCCTCTCCCTCCGCGCACGTCCCGTCGCTTCCCGCTCCGCCAAGGCCCACCCCGCTCCGCCGCGATTCTCCCGTTCCGTCCTGCCAAGTCTTGCACTGTCCCGTCGCAACTCTCCCACCCGTTCTTCAGGCCACTTCTCTCTGTCCCATCCCAGACAGCCACGCTACTCCACGCCTCGGAAGCTACATTCCCGACGAACATTAAAATCGTTCCGCTACATCCTAGCTGAACCCCCAACCCGCTACACTACCATTCCGATACACTCTCACCGTGTGAAAGTCTCGCCCCGCTACACTCTCACCCCGATACATTCCCGCCCCGCTACACTCTCACCTCAATACATTCCCGCCCCGCTACACTTCCGCCCCGCTGCACTCGCGTCCTGCTACAGTCCCGCTCCGCTACATATCCTGACCCTCTATAGTCCCGACCCGCTACAGTCCCGAGCCGCTATAGTCCCGACCCGCCGGTGCACTCCCGCTAAATTATACGTCTGTCTCGATCCATTCTAATCCCTCCTCCATTCTGCCTAACTGCACCGCCGTCCCGCATTACTTTGCTCTGCCCCTCCCCTCCTCAGTTCTCCCCATCTGCAGGACGTCGCTTGAGTGTGCACCACCTGCTTGGGCGGTCAGAGTATTTCGGAGCAATCTAGGCGGTCACTCAAGGGAGCAGCGCTGGCGCAGGATTTGGCAATAGAGCTCGCGCACTCCTCTACCCCACAAAACTCCCGCCCCGCTACACTGTCAACGCAATACACTGCCACCCCGCTACACTCTCACTCCGTTACACTCGGCCTCGCCACACTCTGTCTTGCTACATCCTCACCCGTTGTACTCCCCCTCCTTTAGTCCGCAGTCCCGTTACACTCCAGCCCCACTACGCTCTCCTCGCGGCAACCCTATTCCGGTGCGTTCCCGCTAAACAATCCCTCTACTTAGATCCATTCTCGCCCAGCTACAATTTCCACCCAATTGCACCTCCGCCATTTGCAGCTACATCCAGCTCGCGCGCTCCCATTTGCGGGGGCCCCGCTACACTCCCGCGCCGCTACACTCCCACCGCGCTACATCGCCGTTCCGCTACACTCCCACCCCGCTACGCTCCCGCCCCGCTACACTTCCATCCCGTTACATTCCGCCCCGCTACAATATCACCCGTTTCAGTATCCCTCCCCTAGGTTCCAGTGCCGCTAAACTCCAGCCCCGCTACGCTCACATCGGAGCAACCCTATTCCGGTACGTTCCCGCTAAACAATCCCTCTGCTTCGATCCATTCTCGGCCAGCTACAATCCCGCCCAACTGCACTTCCGTCCCGCATAAGTTTGTCCTGCCCCTCCCCACCTCAATTCACCCCCCTCCTTTTCCGCCCCATGCCCGACCTCACATCACCCTTCCCCCGCGCGCGCGCCACCTGTGTTGGCGGTGAGGGTATTTCGGAGCAATCGAGGCGTCACTCGAGGGAGCGGCGCCGGCGCAGGATTTGGCCGTGGAGCTCGCGCGCTCCCCTGCCATTTGGGCGGGCGCTGCGCCGCGATCTCCGCGCCCCGGGAGCGCTCACGCGCGTCACTGCGCGCCCCGTCGCCATTGGCCGACTCCACGCGCATAACGACCCCGCGCGCGCGGCGCTCCGATCGCGCGGACGCGGTGGCCGCCTCGCGAATGGAATGCCTAATGGAATTCTGCTGCTGCTGCGCTGTGTAATACCACTCGAATCTTGCAACTCTTTCGGCAATATGGTTAAGAGCGTGAGCAGAAAGATTGTTATTCACGTGTTTTTTAGAATTTCTAGTAGTTTGTAGCATAGAGGGAATATATCAGAAAAAAATCATGAGTGTTAGAATATGTTCTTCATAATATAAAACACTTTTTTTTTTAACAAGCTTATTTAATGTTTACTGTGGACAAACTACATTTCTTTTAATTACAGAAGGATGAGCGGCATCTATAATCATGTAGGAATGTTGGGAATGTGACCACCTACTAGCTCGACCGGCAACGGCCAAGGCATCAACTGATGCCACTGAAGTGCCTTAGGGATGTCCTAACGTCCGAGTTTCAACGATGGCAGGATTTTCGACACTATCTAGATCGAATTTAGCCGCTGTCTGGAGGAAAATTCTAGCGGCCGGCTGCTCTGATCGGTAGTTTTCCGTGGTTTCTCCGATCAATACCGGGCAAACGCTGAATCAGTACCCTAACATACAGGCCACGGACCGTGCGCGATATTTCCTTCCTCTTCCTTGTTCTATCCTTACTCCTTCCTTACACACTCTTACACTGACATGCACTACAGTTACACTTGTCAGGAGACCAGACGGTAGCTTAGAGCTTGTCCCGGCTGGGGCGGTGTCCCGTTGCTGAGAGATACCTGGTTGGGGAAAATCCCCCAAGTCAACGTTGATCGGGGCCAGATCTCTCCAGCCAGCGGAGGGAAGATCACCGCCACTTCTACGATGAAAAAATACACTACACTTACGGGAATATTGACCTTAGCTGTTGACGAACTCGGAATCATTAATCAATCAATCAAACCCTTTGGATCGCGGTTGACTAACGCCGTGTGCATTAGGTTGTGTGTGCCGTGCCGCCAGAAAAGGAACCAGAGACCACCGCGCCTCCAATTCTTCTTTCCCTAAATGCAGTTCTCGAACTGCATAAAAGTCAACATGAAACTCAAGAATCGGACCCTGACAGACAGTGTTATAACCACCTTTTTTTGAAATTTTCTTCTCTTTAACGGTGAATAGCAGTGTATGGGCATTGGAGTGTAGAAACATATCTATGTACTCTGCCTCTTTTTCAATTTGTCACCCGCAGAGAATATTCCAAGAGAAGGAGCGGCATCTGCATTCACGAGAGGAAGTTGCGGGTGTCGCCGCTCGCCCGAACGCAATTGAATAGGAGAGCTGATTGGGCTGCAATGAAATCTAACTTGACCGCGTCGTAGTGCTCACCCGGTCGTAATTCGTTTCGACCGGAGAGCGCCGCTTTGCGTTCAACTTAGACTTCGCTGCAGCCCATTCAACTACATTCTGTCCGTCACATAGTACATAGATTAATTATTTAATTTTCTTCCGACACAACGCCCGGTGGCAAATTCTTCACGCTTATACATATAAATAAATATTAGAGGAGTAGCATTAAAGTACATACACGTATTATATGAACGGCAAATTTTCAGATTACAATGCTCTCAAATGGTACAGCTAATGTCACAGTGTTCAACAATAGGTCAAGCCTGTTTAAGAGAACTGCTCTTAATCGGCTCCTATATTTCTGTAGTATAACTCTCCTATCCTTCTATAATTGGGATCTACTTCACTCTATTACGTTTTTACTAGGAACCGATTCAGGGTATCATTGTTCCTTAAATATATTTGGCTTATAGTTATATTCATTAGTACATAGTTGTAACATTTGACGATACTAGTTTTATTCGAATGTGAGCATGTATAATAAATGCAGAGGCATATCATAGATTACTAGCGTTATCAATTAGATGTTTGTTCCTAGTATCTAATGTTTATAATTTCTTTATCTTTGTTGGGAAAGTCTCCATTTGTAGGAGTAAATATTTTTTAAAGTCAGTTCACTATTTACTTGGTCGTGTGCTTGGGATGTAGTGGATTTGGATTTATAATATAGTAATTTCGTGGCAAGTAAGAAGGCTCGTGCGGTCTTTCTTGAATTTCCATCCGTGCCTTGTAAAAAAAACATAAATTTGCTTTTTCCCTGCGGCTCGCCAATGATTCCAATGTCAATATTTTTATAGAAATGTTTACTTACTAATTTCCTCTCTTAACAATGTTGCTGCTACTTTCTTTGTTTCGGTAGTATTTGTCTGACCCTTCCTACATGGATTCCAACACGTTGCTCCGTACTCGAATACCGGAGGCATAACAGAATTGTATGCTCATTATTTTGATTTACTATGTCCCTTTCTTAACTTTCTCATTATAAAATGTAAAGGATTCCTACACTTCACCAACACTAAAGTTGAAATGATCCCCCATTCCAATTGTAAACCACACCAACAAGGGTCCAAGAAAAAATGCTCTTTTCAAAGTAAATTTTAAATTCGTTGCATGAAATACACATACTTTCTAATTTATGTTTGCTGTCAAGACGAGAGGAAAATGTAACATCCGGAGAGGAAGGTGCCCTCTTAGTACCGTGAATATATTATATCTTCAGATTCATAATTAATATGCTACTTTGGAGAGATGATGGTATAGTTGTCAAACAATTAGATTTCTTATACCTCAATTTATACTTGAAATTATAATACATAATCGCATACCTACATTAGACAAGAACAGTTAATTAAGATTTAAAAAAATATTTGGTAACTATTTTCCGCGAGAGGCGCATTAAAATAATTGATTTAAAATAATGTAAAGTAGTTCATATAAAATATAATTATTCTAAGGCATTTGACAAACCAAGATTTTCTGTGGGAAAATTTTTAATAAGTTATCAAGCAATAATGAAGTTCTTTGGATTATACACGAGTATATTTATGTATATATTTTTCTCATTTTTATTAAAATAATAATAATAATAATAATAATAATAATAATAATAAACTCGTAAAATGTTGCATGAAATGTACCATCCAATATGACCTGAGTTGTCACGCAAGTTTGGTGAAACAAAAGAGCAGTGAGAGAGTATCAACGAGACCCAGTCCGTCGACTCAACGCTCTTCAGACGCGACTTGCGGCGATGCTCAGCGGGGAGCCTATCCTCAGCTGCTGCAGTGCACGCTCCTCAACACTTCGACTTTGTTTCTCAAATACTTACGTAGACTCTGAGGTCTTTTTTGACCCCAAACCTTTTACACAATAATTTATAAGCACTTGATGCAGGAATGTTATTCGTAATTATTAATTAAGAAAACGATGCTATTTATTTGCTCTATTTTCTATATTGTAGTAAATAATAAAAAATAATGTTATTTAAAAAGATTCTAGCATATCCTGATTACTATACATAGGTGTCTATCTTACCCGCATGAGAATGTTTGAAACAGGCCTAGCAAATCGTAATAGACTAATACACTAAATTATCACTCAGAAACTAAACATAATATTACAAAAACTAAATGGACAGGTTTTTAGAATTTTTCTTGTAGTGTAGATGACACATGTGTCAATTTTTACTCCAGCTGCATAAAAATCAAATTATTTCCAACAAAGAAACAAAATTAAAAAACAGAAGAGATTACAACATATTTAAAACTAGACGTAAATAGCATATCTAAAAGGAGCAGTTCATGTGAATAATTTCCAGAATGTTGCGAAACATTACCTGTCCCTGGGATAAAAAGACCCCAAGCAGAGTCTAAGGGTTAGTTAAAACATTAACGCTTGAACACGTGTGCAGAGGTAGAAAACATCCCAGGTCATTTTATTTCTATGTTAAACGCACAATTATTCGCATTCTCATTTCCAGTTCCTTGGTGGATTCCTGAAGTGTGCCTTCCAAATTTCATTGATATCTAATAAGACAGTCTCATTTTACAAACACTAAACCATTGGCTTCCTACTCCGCATGTTTTTGTTTGTTTTACTTTTTCTGTACATACTTTCAAACGTTTGTTGCTACGATAGCAATAATATATCAGCTGTGTGAGCACGATTCGTCTAAGGTTTTGTTGCTCCGGAAACATTCAGTGTAATTGGTTCTAACGTTAATCCTCAAGAAGCACACACGCTCTCGTCTATTTAGAAATCTGTACCACTCAGTGTTTGCCCTGACAGACCATCTATGCCAACTAATACTTTGCTCTGCTTACAAAGGTTGAAAGAACATAAAAGAAAATTAAAAGTACCTCAAAACATTATTAAGTGTTTACTAATAAATATTCAACAGTATGTTAGAATACGTTTTGAGGTACATTTTTTAATTGGATTTCGATAAAAAAGTTCCTCTGTTTTGAGGATATAAATTCTCAGATAATATATTGCATGTTTAAACAACACGCACAATGGTTCCACGACTAGTATAAGGCACACTGCTCGAGAACAACAAATAATATACTCTCGTATAGCACTGCAAATAAATGAAATGTTTTAAGAAAAACAGTCTTCACGAAAACTGCAATAACGTAATATTGTATAGTATACTCGTATACAGCTGTTCCTTACGTCCGAAGAATATAATGCAAGGCGTAAGTAGAAAATATTTCATAGTAAACAGAGTCTGCCCAACAGCAGTGCCGGACAGCATTGTCGGAAGTAATGTTTATTTATCAAAATATTAATTACGAGGAGACAGTCATTTGCCGGTTTCGTTTGAAGCCTATCCGCGGACCGGGGTGTGTTTTTGCAGAATGTGCGCCCTGTGGGTGTCTCCTGATCCACCTGATTGGACTCTCTCCTTCAGATGCCGGTCTCAGATAACTACATATACTGGTGTCCGGAGAGGAAACGTCAAAAATTCGAAAACAAGCTCATAAGACAATTTAAGCATATTTTGTCTAATAATCTACTTGGATTTTATGAATAGCTGAGCCACAATAAGCACTCATATGTTGGTTTGAAAATACGCTTCCTAGGCAAAAATTTGCATTACAGAATCATAGGAATACTAAAATAACATGTAAATTGTATATTATTTACAAAAGAAGTGAATATATTTGTTCAGAAAGCAAAATAAGTACAAATAAAAAAGCTGTCAAATTGTGTACATTTTTGCCTAGAAAGCGTATTTTCAAACCAACTTTTGAGTGATTATTGCGGCTCAGCCATTCATAATATACAAGTAGTTTATTACACAAAATATTCTTAAAATTGTCTAAGAGCTTATTTTTGAATTTCCTATGTTTCCTCCCCGGGCAGTCTGAATACGAACTATCCGGATAGGAGTACGACGAGATCTCTTTAGGACGGGATATTGCGTGAGGGCTTTTATTTTGTATGGCTACGGTTACCGATTTTTTACATTTTGCAAGTACGGCATTGCCACTTTGAGATTTTCTGCCCATCGAAAATCCACACAATTCATCCAACATCAAACCTTTGTACTCGTAGTTCAGAGGGCTAACCACTTCCCCACCGAACACGCAGTGGCACACTGAGTATGTAAATCCAGTTAGTACATGCAGTTGGAGAATATGCCGGAAAAAACAATAAGATATTTGCATTTCCATCCAAAATAGAAACTGTTTCATTGACTTTGTCGTTTTTACGAGATTCTGAGAATCTAACGCAACCAACACACCTTTCACACAGCGAGAGGCGACATAGTTTTCTGTCGACTTCTGCGCGCATCGGAAATGAAGAACATATTGTCTGCAGAAGCAAAACTGCTGATGAACACAACCATACAAAATTGTTTTCCAAACACTCTTTGAGAACAAGTAAAATACTCTCGTATTTGTTGAATCTGGCGTCCTTGACGTTGTAAACTGGTTTAAAAGTATTTTCATGTGTTGAAAATTTCTTTAGTACTTCAGTTCTTTCATGCCTAGCTTTGCTCAAATTTGTTCTTACAGTATCTGGCATTGGACTTACCAATGAAACGTAGTAGCTGTTAATATTATACTTCCATTAAAAAATTCCCAACACGCAATGGCCTTGTATATTACCTCCATATGGGATATGAATTGGTAATATTGCAATTTCAAAACTATAATGACCATAAAAATACTTACAGGAATGAATTATGCGAATAGTTAGAATTTTGCACAGCTATATTATTACGATTTGTTTTCAAATATGAACATAAATGATCACCTGTAAGCTGCTGTTCAGCGTTTTTCTCTATTCCTATTATAAAATCGTCCTCAATTAGTTCAGAAAGTTTTGACGCAAAAGCTTCTACAACTACAATGGATTCCCCTGAGTCGCTTAACACATCCACATTTTTGTCGCCCAATTTTTTTAGATTTTAAAACTCCACAAACTCAGCCTAATTTGTGTTCTCTATGCGAATATGAAAAGAAGCATTAAAAGATTCATATTTTTTATGTTTATGTGAATAAGTTTTAAGTCGCATTAAATTAAAAATCGATCTTTGTACTCTTAAGAAGTGTATTTTCTCTAGTATTGTACTTACATATCTGGTTTTATTCTTATTTAGTTCATATACTTCAACGTCATTGTTCCAATTTAAGAATTTATTATAAATAATACCCATGAAATATTTCGTATCTTACAAATTCTGGTGCGCGATTTTCATTTCATATTGGTGGTTTGTAAACAATTAGGCTGCTAATCTCATGGAAGAAAATTAAGGTGCTGTGAATTGAAAATAACGACGGGGTACTGGGGTTTAATCAACGCCACCTACATACATCTATTTAGGTGGCGTTGATTTAATTCTCGGCACACTAGCTAAGATCGCAGCGCCAAAACACGTTCTTGCAAATTTCTTTGTAATTTCTGACCAGATACGAAAACAAAGTATCAGTTCCCCAACAGGAGACTGAGACGCATCGATGACACCTCATATGTCTCGATTGGTGCACGCGGAGTGGTTTAGCCGTGAGTGACGGAAATCGAACGCACGCTGATCTGCGCACTCGGGAGTTTATCAATACTGTATAGAGATAACTCTACAATAAATTGAATATTTTAGAAAAAATGTTATTAACGAGTTTAGTTTTTAGTTTTAACTTTTCAATTAACTCAGTTATTGAAGTGTGAATATTTGTGCTACAAAAATGCATCCTAAAAATGTATAGTACAGACGGCATATATATACTCTTTATAATGAACGCTGCTAGAAATTTTGTCGTAGATAGAATACGAATTTGTATGATTTACTCATTCTGGGGACAGGTTAAATTACAAAATGTATTTCAGATGCACCGTGAAAATATTATAAAAAGTGTAATACGTAAATAAATTTGATGTTCGAGTAGACTAAATACGGAAACTAGATGATGGTAATTATCACTTAAATATTTTACTGTTTAATGAATTATTTCTAATTGTTTGAAATGTGACCCTACACCCTTTCATTTGTTCTATTGACATTATTACAATATTAATTGACATTAAAAAGTGTTATTATTATAACACTTTTTATCATATTATTTATCATTTTTATAATTTTATTTATATTTAAAAGTGTTATTATTATAACACTTTTTATCAATATTATTCAAATATTTTATCAATCAAATACTCATCACAAAATACAAAAAAATGTATCATCATCTCTTTTCAAGAAACTCAAAAAGCTACGAAAACTGATTTTCAGTACATGGCCCAATTCTAATTAGGACATTGTCGTACTTTTAAAAGTATGAGCACCATCTAAACTCTTAAACGGTTTCTTACCACTTCCTTCATTTTTTCGCACTTTGTCTCGTTGCTGGGTTCTTACGCGCCATTCTCCACTCGAGATGAGGAACACGTGCCGAACCACGTCGGCCGATACTAGCCGCCGGGGAGCGGAGTTCTGAACAAAGTTTTTGCGGCTGCCAAGCGACGAAGAGGCCCTGGGGGAGGTGGACGGCCGGCCTGCGGCGAGGAGCGGCTGGAGCAGGGCAGGGCAGAGTGGGGCGGAGGCGGACAGGAACGGGGCCGTACTCGGTCGGCCCAGGCCGGCCGGGGTGGAGCTGGGCAGATATGCGCGAAACGGGAGAGGTAGATGAGGTGGCGGGCCTGCTCGTGGTGGGCTTGCGCGTGGCGGGCTTGCGCGCGGCCTGGAGGTGGCGGGCCTGCACGTGGCGGGTCTGCGCGTGGCGAACCTGCGTGTGGCGAGCCTGCGCATGACGGGTCTGCACGTGTCCGGTCTGGGTGTGGTGGATCTGTGTTGCATGCCTGTTTGTGGCGAGCCTGCACGTAGCGGGCCTTCCGCGCGACGGGCCTGCGCGTGGGTAGCCTGAGCGTGACGCGTCTGCGGGTGTCGGGTCTGCGTGTGGGGGGTCTGTGTGTTGCGTGCCTGCACGTGGCGAGCCTGCGCGTAGCGGGCCTGCGCGTGGCGGGCCTGCGCGTGGCGAGCCTGCGCGTGGCGGGCCTGCGCGTGGCGGGCCTGCGCGTGGCGGGACAGCACGTTGCGGGCCAGCGCGGGGCGAACCTGCCTGTGACGGGCCTGCGCATGGCCTGCGTGTGGCGGGCCTGCGCGCGGCGGTTCTGCACTTGACGGGCTTTCGCGTGGCGGGCCTTAGGCCAGTACCCAGCGAGAAAAATCACGTATGATAAGCTTAAAGTTAAAACTTTTTGAAAAGTTGGGCAGTGTGGGAGGAAAAGGGAAACGCAAGTATGGCGGGCTGTTGGTTTCGGCGTTGCGCTGCACAATTTTTTGAATGTGTCGAAAAAAAACTATGCCATTGGGGAATGAGTACACAGCTAATTCTAGTTGTTTATTGTTCTTTATATAGTCACAGTGTGAAGGAGTGCTATGCTATGCCAAAGTAGCGCCACAAACTGTACGCCATATTGAATTCAAAGAGTAATTTTGAGTCAATGAGTTTGAAATACCTGTATAAACCTCTATGGCTCTATGCCTCTATGGCTCTAAGCCTCTATGGATGGCTCATCGGCAGCGTACTAGCTTCCCGTGCTGTGGTCCTGGGTTACATTCTCGGTCTAGGCAAAAATAGAGTCGTAGATCTCCTTTTAAGTCGTCCTAGTTTCTGTAGCTGTGTGACGAAGAAAAGCTCCAGTAGGAGGATCTTGCTAGTTACGGTGAAGAGAATACGTCATGTTCGTCTCATGTCGCTCTTACCCCGATGCATGGGAATTTAACTAGGCTCAGGCAAGGGGGACACCGGTAGCTGGCCAGCGAAGTCGGACTACCGACCTGGCCTGTACCGACTGGTCGGCCAGTTCCGCAAGCAGCCAATTTAATGAGCGAGAGAGTGAGCCAGTAGAGGACGAGCAGAAGTAGAGCAAGCACAGAAGATAATAGGCTTGTCTACGTACGTTTTGGAGTACGTAATGCACCAAGAGAGGAGGTGATTGAATGATCAATCACATAGATGAGTAGGTTAGAGTGACAGTTCAGACTAAAGGTCTAACCTAGTCCGTGAGCTGGAAAACAGATTTGTGGTCGAGAGATCAGGTGTATCAAGTGATCAAATGGCCGAGAGATTAAGAGATTCTCTATATAGTCAACGATGAATTGTGGTAGTCTGATATAAATTTTTAGATGGTATCTGCTTCAAAATTGAGCTTGAAAGAAGTCCAACATGAATGAGTGAATCGTCAGCTAATAAAATGTTTATGTAACAAAAACGGTCGAATTCATGATCCTGCAAGTCATTTTAATCCCCAAATAATATAATACGGGATCAATCAGCGGCCATTAAATCATATATCTGAAAACGTGTAGTTCCAATTACTTCGTAATTATAAAGATATGATATGTGTGAGGATGTAACAATGAAGAAATGACCCGCGAGGGACACGGGAGTATCTCGAGAAAACGCTTCGCCAACCTGTGCCATCACAAATTCCAAATGGATCGACTGGGATTTGACTCGGTGTCAACGGTAGAAGGCTAACAATCCTACAGACTCCACGTGTGAGTGTTTCAGCGACATCGTGTGCAGCAGTGATATTGCTTTCAAAGTAGCGCTGGCGCGCTCGTGCGTGCTGGCGCGGGCATGCTCTTGCAGGCGAGCAAGCCCGTAAGCGATCCGGTTAAAAGTGAGAGATTTCATTGGAAATTGTGAAACTGATCGTATTTCTAGTCTAGCAAGTCTGAAGCAAACGAGCACTCTAGTAGATTAACATGTAAGAAGAGAGAACCAGTATAGAAGGAAGTGGAATGGCAGAGTAGATGAGAAGCAAGTCATAAGGCAGAAAATTACAGTTTAATGCAAGGAACGAGAGGTGTTAACGAAATCTGAGAATGATAAGCGGACAAACAAGGTATCGGATGTATGAGCTCAAAGTCAATCTGCATTTATGAATGCATTTTCTGATAATTTAGGTTATGCTACTCCAAAATTGGTTGCATGCGTCTAGAAAATATGTAGATTAACACAAGACAAAATTAGGTCATATTATGGAGCACTAACTGTAGGAATGGTCATGCTTAAATTGTTGAACATAAAATTTTCCATAGGAACAGTCTCGAGTAGGCTGCGACAGTTTCTGGTGGGGTGATGGCGACGATGGCGACAGCAATGGCAGCAAGGATAGAGCCGGTGATGGAAGCGAAGGCTCGTATCGATAGTAATGATTATAAGCTTTCATTGTATCAGATAAGAAGTAACTGTTTGACACAGTTACTTCGAAGATTTTTGTTTTATGTGTTGTTTTCTGTGCATATCTTTGGAATACGTATACCAATTTTCAATAGTCCAAAAACCAAATTTTGTTGATATTTATTTTTAAATACTGTAATTAACGGTAATTTGAAAATAACAATTTTGAACATTGTTTGAGAATTGATGTAACTTGTTACAATTGATATGCCAGTCAAATAATTAACTAATTGTTTGAATGGGTCTGTTTACAATTAAAAATTATAATGAGCAATTTATTAGTAAATTAATTGTAATTAATAATAAGTAATATTTATAACTATAAATTACTAAGTATTAGAAGAGGATTTTTTTATTAAGATAACCAGAGCAAGACGCATCAGGAATTTCGAACCTGTTGAACGACATTCGCGACCATAAGATTCTTGATCTGGTCCCAGAAGTTGCTTAGGAATAGAGAAGAATTGCGCTAACGTTTGAACAGAGCGTAATGTGTGGTCGGTGAGTTGGCGTTCGCGGGTGAGGCAGGAGGGAGAAGGCTTGTTGCGTCCGCATGGGTGTTCGCTCCCGGTGCGCACGAGACACTTTGGATGGCGAGGAGAGGAGACGTTCCCGGCGTCACCGCCGCGGTCGTCGGCAAGTCGCGGAGGAATCGATAGCGCCCGGTCGCAGACTTCGTTAGTACGCGTCGGTCGACGCTTCTCGTGACGTCCGCTGTCGTTGCATCCGCCGCCCCGGCCGTCGCGTCGCACAGCAGCCCTTGATGCCGCCTAGGTCCCCGCCTCCGCCCCCACTCACGCCTTCGGCCCCGCTCCACAATGGCACCCTACAAACCGCTTCGCATCCACCCATACACCGTCTGTGCCAACCACCACCGCCTCCGCTTCCGCCCCCGTGTGTTCCCCGCCACTGCACCGCCTCACCCCGCCGCCGATTCAGCCACACCTCGCTCCGCATTCGCCCCGCCTCGGATCCCGCCTCGGACCCTGCCTCGGACCCCGCCTCGGTCCCCGCCTCGGACCCCGCTTCGGACCCCATCTCGGACCCCGCCTCGGACCCCGCCTCGGACCCCGCCTCGGACCCCGCCTCGGACCCCGCCTCGGACCCCGCCTCGGACCCCGCCTCGGACCCCGCCTCGGGCCCCGCCTCGGACCCCGCCTCGGACCCCGCCTCGGACCCCGCCTCGGACCCCGCCTCGGACCCCGCCTCGGACCCCGCCTCGGACCCCGCCTCGGACCCCGCCTCGGACCCCGCCTCGGACGCCCGACCCCGGCTCGGACCCCGCCTCGGACCCGCCTCGGACCCGCCTCGGACCCCGCCTCGGACCCCGCCTCGGACCCCGCCTCGGACCCCGCCTCGGACCCCGCCTCGGACCCCGCCTCGACCCCGCCTCGGACCTCGCCTCGGATCCCGCCTCGGACCCGCCTCGGACCCCGCCTCGGACCCGCCTGGACCCCGCCTCGGACCCCGCCTCCGGACCCGCCTCGGACCCCGCCTCGGACCCGCCTCGGACGGACCCGCCTCGGACCCGCCTCGGACCCCGCCTCGGACCCCGCCTCCGGACCCCGCCTCCCGCCTCCGGACCCCGCCTCGGACCCGCCTCGGACCCGCCCCCCGCCTCGGACCCCGCCTCCGGACCCCGCCTCGGACCCCGCCTCGGACCCCGCCTCGGACCCCGCCTCCGGACCCCGCCTCGGACCCGACCACCACCCCGCCTCGGACGGATCCCGCCTCGGATCCCGCCTCGGACCCCGCCTCGGACCCCGCCTCGAACCCCCGCCTCGGATTCCGCCTTCGGCCCCGTCCCCGACCCTATCCCTGGTCCTATCCCTGGTCCTGGACCCTATCCCTTCGACTCCGATACCGACTCCGATTCCGACCCCTTCTACTCCGCCTCCTACTCCGCCTCCTACTCCACCTTCTACTCCGCCTCCTACTCAGCCTCCTACTCCGCCTCCTACTCCGCCTTCTACTCCGCCTTCTACTCCGCCTCCTACTCCGCCTCCTACTCCGCCTCCTACTCCGCCTCCTACTCCGCCTCCTTCTACGTCTCCTTCTACGCCTCCTACTCCACCTCCTACTCTTACTCCGACTCTTTCTCCGACTCTGACTCCTACTCCGACTCCTACTTCTGCTTCTACTCGTACTCGTACTCCTACTCCTACGCCTACTTCGACGCCTACTCCGCCTCCTACTCCGCCTCCTACTGCACCTCCTACTGCGCCTTCTATTTCGCCTCCTACTCCGCCTCCTATTCCCCCTTCTACTCCGCGCCCTACTCGTCCTCCTCCGAATCGGACTCCGAAGTCGAGTCTGACTCCAGATATCGACTTCGACTACCTCTCCGACATCGACTTTGACTACCTCTGCGACTTCTTCTTCGACTCTTAATTTGACTTCTACTTCGACTCCTACTCCGACTGCGATTCTTACTCCGACTTTTACACGTACTCCGACTTATATTTCGACTTCCTCTCCGACTCGGACACGGACACGGACACGGACACCCGCCCAGCTTCCGCCTTCGTCTTTACTTCCGCCTCCACAGTCTTGCTCGCCACCCCCGCCGCACCTCCGCCACCGCTATCCTCGCTGCCACCGCTGTCGCCTCCTCCGATTCCACGTCCGCTGCCACCGCACCAGCAACCGTAGCTGCGTGCCTCCTGCGTGGTCTTCGCGGCCGACTCTGCCTCCGCCTCCTTCTCCCCCTTTGCGTTGTCGTGTCCGCACCCGCCACCCCGCCCTCTCCATCACCTCACCACTTCCGTCCCCCGTGCGGCGACAGCGTTTCCAGGTTCCCCATCACTGAGCTTCGCAAGATCGAAATGAAAACGCATGTTTAATGTCTCTTTAAGCAGACCACGTTCCTTTGATTGGCTCTCTAACTTTATGACTATACTACTGAGAAATTTGTAGTTTCTCTCCTTACTACGTACTTATCTACTAAAGAGAGAGAATTGTGGAACAATATGCATTTGTTCCACAGAAAAACTAGTTTTTTGAGAACCTGGTATCGAAAATATTTGATAAAGTTTGTTCATATATGCAGTAAACTACTTCCTCTAACACGTTCTAAAGTCAGAATTCACCGTTCCGCAACGATGACGCCTTAACCGTTTCGACGAGTTAGCAACTCGGGGAGTTTGAACGAGATATTTCGTTTTTTGATCATACTTTGCATGAATCTTCAATAACATTTAAATTTTTTTCAAAAATTATTGTTCCTAGGATAACGCAAAGGACTCTTAAAATATGACGAAGATCTAATGTTTGTTGATTATTTGAATAATCCCCAAAATTACAAATAATGAGAGAAAGTATGAACTGATCCAGCACCACTAATTTGTATCTGTGTTATGCCGTCCCTTCCCCCTTCTTTTAGGAAGAGTAAGGCCTTTAAAATTAGTGTAACGTCTTCACAGCTTGGTAGAGCCGTAGGGTGGTAGGGATAGCATATGGTCAAATTCTGTGCTACATGTGCTGCTGCACTCGTTTTTCTTTGTTCACTCTCTCCCAGGCAAACAGTGAAATTCTCGACCCTCCCTTGAAAGCACAGGTGCTTCATCAGGGTGTGGAGGGAGCAAGGAGGGAAGGGAACTAGTGTCAGAACAAGCTTGTCAATGTTTGTACCTGGGACGTAATCTCCGATCGGATGTTTGGTTGGGTCGACGGCCGTTATAGTGGATGGCAGGTGCCACGATTCCCGTCTGGGCCTGAGACTGTCGGAAGATTTTGGAAAAACTCGAGGCAAAGAAAATTTTTTTTCTGAGATCTCTGAAACTGTTAAACCTCTTTACGTCACTACATACAGTTACATTCTACCTCGTTAGAATTTCAAAATTTTAAACCAAAAAAATTGGTTTTAATTTTTTTCACTGCCGTCTACGTTGTTTAAAAATCAGAAAAAAATATATGTTATAGAATATTATAAGACACATTTTGGGGGGAAATTTGAGACTACCCCAACATCTCGTCGAAAATAAATTTCAAAAATATATTTTTTTCTATATGAATTTGACGAAACAATTCGTTGACAAAACTACCTTAAAATTAAACAACTATGTTCCCCAGTCTCTCCAATGTTTTTCAGCCTGATACATGCAATAGACGCTGAGAAAAAATATAACATGCAAAACACGCTTCTCGTATCTCTGCAGCAGATTGCCCTTTTTTGTATATCTACGTCATTTTGTATTCTTTTTCATATGAGCATCGTGATTATCGATTTGGTTTGGGGGCACTTTTCACCCCCTTATTCAGCTATACCCTTTATCTAAAGTTTGCAAAATTTCTCATAATGATGAGTCAAGCATATACAGCACAACTGTCTTTCTGGGTGTAATATTGTTACGTTGTCCTATTGCGACCATTTTTGGAACACTGGGCGTCTGGACAAAATTAACTCTCTTACTAATACTGTTTTCTTTCCCATTATTATTTCTCTCGACTTTGACTATACTTTAAAAATTGCTTCTTCTGAGTCGAAAACCAAAATGAAATGTCTCCGTATTATTCAATTCAATATTGTTCTGCTACATTGTCTATATTCTTATACAGTATATAGCAGACCTGTCAACAACGGAGACAACTGCAGTATTTGCAGATGATATCGCATCATAGCTTTAATGAAGATCTAAATATAACTGCACAAAACCTTAAAGCTCGATTATACCATATACAACGAACGAACTTGAACAGCACGTTATTTCACGTATTAGTAACGGCTAGGTTATATAACACAGCAATTACAACGGACACGTGACATTTATATTATAATATTGCCATTTTTAGACAACGCACTTTCCAGGTATTTTATGAAAGACACTATGCAGCTAAAGAAGCGTGAGAGATTTGAATGTGCAATTTTGGAGTATCTACAATATTCGAAAGTTCACAGATTTTAATATCGGACGTAAGCCATATTTGTAAGCATACTTTCCTCCTCTCGAGAAAATATATTTGAAAAGTGGTCTGTGTTCAAAACAATCGAACTGTTTATGATTCAAATTGAAAATTCAGAAAATTGTCCACAAAGTAACGAAAACTTTCCTGTAAACTTTTTTCAGAAAATTAAGCAATTTCGGAATAAAGCAAAGGATGCTTATAAAAATGGTGCAGATCAAGTTTTCGTTGGTATCTCAATTTTCAAAAATTTCAAAAGTTTAAAACGGTTTGAGCAGCTTCTTACTATTACAAAATTGAAGATCAAGATATTTTCGAAAAAAAAAACAACTGTTCTTCAAAAGAGACCTTTAAATATCATGTACAATTCTTTCAAAAATAAGTAATTTTTGCGTAACTTGGCATACAGTAAAAACAATTTTCGAAAGATGATTTTCTCAAAAATGGCTTCATTTCATCTTTACATTTTTCTCGAATAGTGCGATATAAAATTGATTAAAATGGCGCAGGTCCAATATTTGTTGAACTCTGAATTTTTGAAAACTGAAAAACTTACAAGTAATGCGAGAAAGTTTGTGCTCCGCTATTTCGGGTGGTCAGGAGAGAAGTAGCTTCCCAATAATCGTGTAGGCGCTGACATCGAGAATGCTTTGTGCACCTGCGCGGCGGTTGTAGGTACGGATAATGGATGATAGAGATTATCATGTTTCATAAGACACAATAGACATGCATGAATTCAATGTATACATCTCGAATGTCACCGGCAGGGAAGGTTCTTAAGTATTATTTTCTAAAACATTGTGACAAATATTTCTTGTTGAATGTGAATTTTAGTTGGTTTTCTTCGAAGTTGAAAATAAATAATTGTGGTGAGTTGTATCGGATGAATCAGCTCGAAGAGGAAAATAAAAAGGGAAATTTTAATTGATTTCCTCAAAAATCTTGTAAATTGGGTACAAATAAGAGCAAAAATATGTTCCGTTTCGGGACTTAAGCTCACTTAATATGCAATAAAAGCTCATCAGCCTCTCTCTGTGGATTGACCCGTTAATAAGAGCGACGTTAATTATCCCGGTGCCCCATCTGTCTCAGAACTGAAATCTTATTGTGTCTATATTTAGCGCTAAGTTCAGATACCCAATAATTTTGGTCATCTACAATACCTCCTTTTGTAATGTTAAAATAATTGAGCTACCGTGATTAACGTGTACGTGCATCTCTTTTTAACACCACCTTTTTGACGGTATGCAATGTTCTTGTATTTAAGAAATATTTTTTACAGAAATCTAATGTCCTTCCTACCTCAGCTTTAGGTTCCTAGAAACAATTCTGTCACAACACATCGCCATCAATTTCTCTGCTGTTGTAGGCACTTCGTGGAACCCGACGTCGGTTATTCAGACCGTAGCGCGCACAAGAATGTTTTCTTCGCCTCGTGACGTCTTCTATGCCTTAATGCACGTTTCGTAGAAAATCGTAGCTAATTTATCGGCGAAATACTGTAAATAAAGTTCTAAAAACATTATTCTAGAAATAATCTAATATTCAACTGTTGTAAGGAAATCAAATATGCGCAGTTCGACTCAGATGGTGACTTGCGTAGACGAGAGAAAAATCAAGCTCAGAAAATTAAATAAGTATCTGCAAATTATATTTCTAAATGAAATCGAAGAAGCACAGAACAATACAAAAAATATGAATTTGTTGCCAACCACAATGCGCAACAAAGAGACTTTTTTAAAAAATTGCAAAATTGACTTTCATATGTACAAAATTAAACATTTAAAACTACTGAGACCGATTTGAAGAAACTTCCCCCATGATTTGGTGTATTACGCTATTCTTTGCCTTTTCACAGAAGATGTGGGTTTTGACACGAAAAGTATTTTTTGCATATATTTTTTCCTGAAATTACGTTTTCTTCCCATAGTGAGATAATAAAATCTGTAACAATAAACTGAAAGAGATTGACTTATGCAAAAGTTGCCTGTGCGATCTGATAATTCCGCTATAAACGGATTATTTATAATCGTTGTCGAAAATCAATGATGTTCAATATCTGGAATTTTCGTGTACTACATTCTCTCCAAAAATGCGGCTCTATGATATGTAGAAAAATTTAACCCTGACAGCAGATTTTTACATTGGGATATTTCTTCGAGAGCTCCTGGTCACTAACAAGATTTCTGACTTTTGACGATTCCTCAACAGGGAAGGTCAGAGATCATGTTACCTAGACTTCCAGTTCTTTAAGTTAGCGTCGGGGGCGCATATTACAGTGAAACTTAAACTATCTGCTTTAAATTCTTTTTTGTATTGTGAATGCAGATGGTTTTACAATAAAATCTTGTGGATTTTATGATAAGATAGTTTTGAAAATAAGGTTTTGGACATATCGTAATTTAAAACAGAACGATAAAAACATTTTCAAATGTAAATGACCAAAAAAGTATTTACCTATTATTTAGTAACCAAATATTAGTAAACAAAATAATAATTATATTCGTAAATTTTAATTATTTTATTCAGCCTGCTTCGGAACTCGGCCTTTAAAGTTGTTGGTTAATGATTACTAAAAATTCAAGGACCAAAAATACGTTTATTATTTTTGTTACTGAATCTATACATAACCTGTTGTCAGCTGTTTAATTCGTTTCGTTGAAACATCTCCAATCTGTTACATCGATTCCATTCAGAAATTATTATTCTTTAATTATTTGAGTTTATTTATTATTATTATTATTTATAACTATTTAAATTTATTTATTTATTTTAACCGTCAATAACACCTACAAACTGGACATGACGAGTTATGGGGAGAAGTGTATTCATGCACGTTCTGTTATTTTTGAGGACCCTACCCTAATACATATATAAATTGAATTCTGATTACAGAAGTCAATGAACGTTTTGACAAGAATTGATAAGAAGATAATCGATCCTGTGTAATAAAAACAATTAACAAAGGCAAATCAGCGATAGGTGGGCTATTACCCCTTATAATCTTCGTGAAGATATCGACACTGCCGTGACATTGAGAGCGACAATTAGAATAAGTATATTTTCCACTGAACTTGAGGAGACGTGCACAAATAGTGAAGTCACATATAAGGTTTATTTCACGTAAGATGTGACCCAGAGAGCTTGGCAATACCAACCTCCCGTAAACCACCCGCCATACAAACTACATTGACTTAGGGACTTTTGATTACCATTTAGGTTGGAAAAAGTAGGTGCCAACCCCAACGTAAATTCCCCACGTAATGAAAGTATAGCTGCCAGGGACTTTTTGTTTGGCTGGAGACTGGCATGCATGCGAGCGAAATGAATTTGTGCCAACTTCAACCGGTTTCAACCAGCAAAGCGTTGTGTGGAGATTGTGAGCTTATGCAAGTGAGCCGCATGCGTGCGCGAATTGTTTCCTAAGGGAAATCTTATTGTGTGCTGGGCTTGACATTTTTAGAAATGTCAGGTAATTCCAGAAATAACTCTCCAGTGAAGCAGAAGGGGAAGTGAATTTTATCGAGTGGTGAAAGGCAGGTCCTTCTTAATGTTTATAAGTACAAGAGCGAGAAAAATTCTCGTAAAGAAGTGAAACTTCCTGAGAGCAGTGTCATTGCAAAGGTAGCTGTAATTGTGGGGGTAAGCCATCAATGTCACAATAATTATTGACTTTTTATTGCATGCCTCAAGAACGTCTTCACAATGAACATGTGTGTGTGAATCATAATTATTTTATTGAAATATATTCATATATTACACGACGGAATAAAAGTGATATTCTTGTAAAATATGTAACTCAATATTTCAGATGTGCCTCAAATTATAAAACTCCTGCCCCCGTAAAGCAACCACCAAGTCAAGATTAAGAACAAATTTGGTTACGCTGTGCCCCAGAAAAGATATAGCTAGAATGTACTCGATTATGGAATTGTGGTTATTGCAAGTTGTTACATTAATATTATTACATTACAGTCAATTGTTCCTGCCAGTGCTTCAGTTGTGTGTTTGGATTGAGTAGGGTTGCAAAAGTGAAAACAGTGAGTAAGCATTAAAGTGTTTGGAACAAAAGTGATATTCTTGTGAAATATGTCACTCAATATTTCAGATGTGCCTCAAATTGTAAAACTCCTGCCCCCGTAAAGCAACCACCAAGTCAAGATTAAGAACAAATTTGGTTACACTGTGCCCCAGAAAAGGTATAGCTAGAATAAACTCGATTATGGAATTGTGGTTATTGCAGTGAGTGTGCATTAATAGTTTTAATGAGTGTGAGATCCTGAGTGAACTCCTGCCTTCTCAATTCAACCGAAGACACTAGTTAAGAGCACCATTTCATTAACATTAATTAACTCCAATGAATTAACAGTTAATCAATTTCCTTTACATTATCCCTGTAATACAATTAATCATTACTGCCAATGCCTCTGAGTTTGTGTTCTGTTTAAGTACGGATGCTAAATGATATAAATGAATACACTTGAAAGATTTAGCATGTGTGTGAAACATACATTACATTAATAAATGTTTCAGATATGCAATAATGGAGTTCAGAACATACATCATTTTATTTAGATGTTTTGTTCAAATGGTAATCAGTTGTTAAGTGAAATTAGTAAGTACTTATTTCATGATATTATTTGGCATGATATAGAGTAAAATTTAATGTTTACTACTGATGTGCTATATTACTTTTTGGTAATTAACATTTCATTTTAAGTTATTTTTCAATGATTTTCTATTTATGTTTGTAAATTTTATTGGTTTTGTAGGTAATTTTTTTTGGTTACATATTATATTGAATACTGTAATGTGAAGCAAAATTCTTGGGCCAAGTTCTGGACAATTTCGTTTTTCATATGTTACTGGAGTTTGAAGTAATATATAAGTTAAGTAGCAATTTTTTTATTTAAATGTGATAATGTCCTTTTTTAATTTTTTTGTTTTTCATTGCAAGAACATAATTTCCTCGGAATGATTTTTGATCTTATAACAATAACATGTCTGTTTATTGAATTTATCATGATTGGACAATAGATACTGCATTGATTGTTCTATGTTGCAGGGTTGCTGTGTCTACCAGATTTTTCATTTTATAAATATGGAATGTTTTATGTATATTATTTCACGTATTGTAAATGTCTCCATTATTTTGACTTATGTTTCTGTATGCATGCTAGAAATCGGCCCTCAGTCGTCATCCTGATCGGAAGGATGGGTATGCTATCAATATATGTAAAATTTTAAAGTAGTTTATTAATTTGTAAAGTCAGCCAAATTTCTTAACGTTGATTTTTAATGATAATATTTTTACAATCCAATTGAGGATTAATTCACTTTCTTATTCAATTTTTTTATATATATGGTAGCATACTTCTTTGTTTTCCCTGGTTTTCCCTGACCACTTAAGGTAAATGCCAGGATGTTTTGTAATGTTTGTAAGCCCAGAGGCATTAGGCTTTAAAATTGTTGTAAAAATTCAATAATTTTTGTGACAATAAATTGCTGTGGACCATCGGTGTTCAAGAATTTTTAATGACTGCTCCTTGCAATTTGTCATTAAAATTGACCACCCATGGTGCATCAGTTTATTCTTTACTGAACCTTCGCATTATATCAAATCATATATCTGATCAATTCAATTTTCATGAAATTTCAAACATTGTCATTTTCATACAGTAGATTTGTTCATTCCTTAGATATGCCTTGATCGTGGTCATGTGTCGATATTACATACATAAAACTATTATTATACAAATATTTCTAGTTCAGTAAAGAATAGTTTTATTTCACTTCATTGTGTACTGTTGGAAAATTAAAATTATTTTGAGTTGTATTTCATTTCATCTCTATTCTATAAATCCCCTGTTTATACCTTTTTTTCCTATTGTATAATAACATAACATTCTACTATTTCATTTATTCTTCAGTTTCAATAAAATTTTATTAATTCTGAGAGTTCCAATATTTTTAAATTTATAAGTAATTTAATTAAAAGTATTATATTTAATATTATAATTAATTAATAAAAACAAATTTCATATATAAATTATAAATTAAATTATTTTACCATATGCCTGTTGCGATTTATAAGTTGTAAAACAATATTAACAAATCATTTCAGCATATCTGGATTTTTGAAAGCCACTACGTACTACATTTAAACAAATCGCGTCGGCGCTTTCGCGTTTTATTTCGATGAGGTTGGCAGTGCCGAAACTCCGCCATCTTGAATTTTTAGGGTCTTTTCTTACGTGGAAACACCTATATGTCCAGAAGCAACACAAGAGGCCTCGGCATTCGCTTAAAGGTTCAGTGAAACTGTATGAAAAATCTGATCGAGACCATCTTAGATACATTTAAATTCGTCTGGTAATTTTTGTTGTAATAATTTATAGTTGGGAAAAAGTTTTCCTTTTCATTTAAATTCATAATCATCACAATTTTATGAACTGTATTAATTGCTTTCTAACTGTAATTAAGAATTTTGTATCTATGTCTGTATGTTGTGTAAGTAAGATTACTAAATGTAAGTTTTAGTAAACATATCTCACAACGAATCCAAGTACATTGTAATAGTATCTAGTAAACTTGAATAAATAAGAATACACAAACAAAGGGTTTTGGATACCAAGAATGTAATCAATGAAATTGATTGTTGTTTGCGAATTTTTTCAACTAGATTTCTAGTTTAGAGTTTCCTCTTTCCACATACGTCACTAGAGTATTGGAAAACGATCTGTCACAACTCTCCCTAAAACTCTCCCGAGCTGAGAGAAAACCTCAGGAACTCAGCACCGAAACACATTCAATTAAATCAACATGCATCCAGTGATATTCATACACGATGGCTGTAGGTTTTCCGCATATAAATTCATTTGAATTTGGTCATTTTATTTCGAAAGGTAATGCAAGGGAAATACTTTTTGTTGAAACGCGAGATACCATGGTAATAATTTGCGGAGATTTCTGCGCATGCTTGTCGCCTACAACCTCTGCCGGTTTTCCATAACAAAGAATATATCTGAGTGGTGAATTTTCTTTTAGAGTTATTAGAATAAAGTAATTGTTAATTAATGACTAATAAAGCTTCGGGGCTTTTAGTAGCCTTCGAAATAACCCTCCACTGACGTTTGCATTGAGCAACCAAACGAAGGCACGGAAACATCAATTAAACAACCCCATCATTTTACCTCCATTTAACTGCTCTGTTGATGCTAATAATCTAGTCTCCACCCTAAATGAAATCTTGTGTTTAAAATTCCATTAATTTGATTCAGTCAAAGCATTTACTTAAATGGTTCTAGGAACTCCTACTGTGTCAAAAATCTTCATCTTTAGAGCGAAGTAGCTGGCGAGATTAAACATCCTAGATGAGGTTCAAAAATGCTGTAAGTGATGAGCAATTTTTGGCCTCCGTTCTAAATTGGGTGATTGGACGGTATATACAGCCGTAGATAATTTTCCTTCAGAGTGGACCCCTCGAAAAAGCGCACTTCCAGATCAAGGTCAGGAAATTGACGCGTTGTCCTACCAAGAAGTGGGTGTGCAATTTCGATGACATGTAAAAATTAGTTTTTCTTTAGCAATCTTTTTACCTTATTATATCTCTCTTAAGTACCAAAATTACATGCTTACACATACATAATACATTAAATATTACATACAACATACATTAAATTTCATTACATGCGTTGTTTAGTGTATAATGTCACTGAACACATAAAAAAATAGAAAGGAAATTTTTCAACTCATAGAAAAATGTAAACACACCATGGATACAGTAAATTATTTGCAAAAACTATAAAATATAAAATTCCCACACAGGAATCGCTACCAACTGAGTTAACTCAGAAGCAGCATTTTTGCTATATTGCCGCTATTCTGACCAGGGGTCAGAGTAAGGTAAGAGTAAGGTGTATCCGTAACGCCAATTCAAGTGGAATACTCCTTCAACGTAAGTGAAACTACAAAACGCTAAAAAATGAACGTACGCCATTTTTAATATCATCCAATTGTATTATTACATCTAAAAAAATTTCTTTAACTTAGATTTGTCTCTTCTCAACATACATCTTTAAAAAATGTCCAAATCTTGTCTAATTTAACGTGCAAAATAGCCTTCCTTATCGCACTTCAAGTAACTTTCATAGAATTGGTGGGTAGCCACATTTCCGATATTTAAAATAAAGTAATATGAAGACGGTTTGTGCATTTCCGATGCGAATGGAGGATTGGAGGAATCATAAAGACTGGAAATGAATGTATTTTGATCGTTTTAATGTGCTAGTATGGCTATGAATATAAATTATTTTTTTTACTTTAGTGATCCCTTCATCCTTTGGTGAAATGCAAAATCGATTCCAACGTTGCATTGCATGTCCAACTAATTCCGTACCTGATGCGGACCACCCGATCAAACACCGCAAGTATCCATCGACACGCCTCATCGCCAACTTCACTTCCCTCTCCCCCTCCTCTCCGTGCCACAGAGGCCGTTCACTCGCCTGGAGTAACAAGGGGAGGAGTTGCTGTACCGAAAAGATGGGAATTCTCCACGCGAAAGCGCTATCGAGCGACTAGCCGGCGGAAGGAGATGTAGTGGGGTGGGTGGGGCGGGGCGGGGCGGGGCAGGCAGGAGCGGGAGAGGAGGGGTGGAGAGGGGCGGGGCGAGGCGGCGGTGGCCTCGAATCTGCGAGCCTCTCCTCTAGTGCAAAACCAACTCGGGTTCCCTGAGGAATCGGAATCGTGGGAGCGCGGCAACCGACGAGTCGCGCAGACGGCGTGGAGAGGAGAGGATTTGCACGGCACGGTCGGAAGGGCTGCCAGAGCGGGTGAGGAGAGCGGAGACATTAGGGATAAGGAGGACATAGATTATACGAGAACGGATGACATGCAAGAACGGGGAGCCAGGACTGAGGGCGTGTGAGTACAAAGGGCGAGTGAAGACTGAGGGCGAGTGAAGACTGAGGGCGAGCGAGGACTGAGGGCGAGCGAGGACTGAGGGCGAGCGAGGACTGAGGGCGAGCGAGGACGAATGGAATCATGAAACTGGATGAGGGGAGATTCGAAAATGGTGAGTATGACGGGGGAGGGGGAAATAGCCATAGAATAGGGTGGTGAAATGCTCTGATGCACGAGTGTTATTGGCCTTGCGATGAAAAAAGAGGAACGATAAAAGAATTCGAGGAATTTAGTTTTAAAACTCTAACTGTTCTGGAACAAACAAAGAATGAAAAACAAACAATAAAATGGGAACTATACCACGAATTTTGATAGGTTTCAAAGCAATAAATAAAATACGATCCTATGATATGTGAAAGCGAATAGGAATTTCAAAAATAGTGTAATGGTTATTTAACGTGTACGTTCACTAGATATGTGGGTGTGACAAAAACATTAAAAATATGAACGTAAGCGAAGGAACGTGAAGAGCGAAAGTTAGAAAAAAATACTTTTGTAAAGCTTATCAGAGTGCAGACTAGAGTCATTCTGAGGGAGATGCTTATAGCGAAAATGTATTACAACATTAAGTATTAAACCTAAAAGAGAGAAATTAATCAGTCGTTCTTACGTGTGTGAATGTATAAAAAGTGAGTTGCGTGAATTCGTTTGGTTTTTGTCTGTCCTGTCTAATGGATAATTCTAGCGGCCGACTGGATCGGTCATATTCCGTGATTTCTCCAGTCAACATCAGGTAAAATACTCACGGATATTTGCTTCCTCGTCCTTGTCATATTCTCTGCTCATACTCACACACGTGTACCATATTATTACTCATGTCGAGAAACAATTCGGGTGCTTAGAGTTTGTCCTAACTGACGCTCTGCCTTGCTGTGGGAGATACCTTGAGGAGAAAACGCCACTCAAGCTAATGTGTAGATCGACGCCGTATCTCATCATCGAACGGAGGAGGAATGAGAGGAGATAAGAGCATCACTGCATTAACGGGAATAATGACCAGTGCCGTTCACGTGCCTGGAAATATCAATTAAAACACAAACACAATGGCTAAAAATGGTATTATTTGAACTATATATCTACCTGGAAGACTTCGTGCATTTTTATACCTATTGGTGCGAACGACCAGAGGTAAAACGGTAATGTTGGCACAGTTACGGAAAAAATCAGCATTAGCGTTGCCATTACCAAGCACATGAGTAAAGAAATGAAGTCAGTCACCTATTTGTTGATTTCCACTCTTGCGCAATTGCCTCTGTGCTAGTGCTATCGGTATAATCATCACACGGTCTGACGTACAGTCAATCGTCTCATTATTCATCGCACCATCGACATCACGTTCTTGGCCGTCATTTGTCATCGATTGCAAACGCTGTGTACACTAATTCTGGAAGTGATGACTCAATTAGCGCTAGCGACAGAAGTGAAGGACGTAGAGACCGAGGATGACAAAGAGTTAACAAACCAGATAGAACAGGGAGATCATGGTCAGGATAGACAGGGATTGTGATGGCAAGTAATAAACGGGTTGACAATGTTCGAATGATATTTGGGAAGCATATGGAACAAATAGTACAGCAAAAATTTAAAGACAATGGAAACGAAGCTGGGCTTTCACGCTTGTGTGTCACGCTTTCAGCGTAAAAGCTTTATTATAAATCAAATATTGACTTGAAACAAGAGTATTGACAGCAGTACAAAGAGGCGGGGTTCTTGTTTATGACCCATTATTTACGAAAATCTGCATCAGCACTGTACTTTATTCTAAATACATAAGAGATGAGCGGACCAAATACCTTGATTCTTAACTAATATAGCAGCTAAATGAAATTCAGGAAAAGGTCCGAATCTTTTAAAAATTTTCGTAACTTTCTTGTATGCACCCTGGTTGTTTAAATGAAATCCTTTCTTTTGTCACACACTTACTAAATTTGTTCGCGTGTACGGTACATAGTAGGCACGATGCTAAGTTATCAACTTTTAAAATATGAAATATTTTTTCTAGTGTTTCAAGGTTTTATTTTCCGTTTTCTTTTACAACAGCAATATTCGTGATGGTAGTGTCCAAAAACATATACTAGAATAGTTGAAGATAATATTTGTTCATTGAAATACTGTGTAAATAAAAGTGAAAAAAACTTTCATTAAACGTGAAATAAAAGTTTATTAAATGTTAGTAAAAGTGAAAATAACTCTAATTCCAACGACACTTTTTTATTAAAAAATACACTGAAAAAATCTGAATTGTAGTTCACAGTATTATTTTAAAGTACATATACATGTTTATAATGACTGTTTCCGTAGAAAGATTCAAATTTTTACGAAAGAATTTCAAGAGCTCGATGATATGCGTTAATATTGTTTAAACGTTCTGAGAACTTGCATATCTGATTTTTATAAATTTTTAATATAGTGGTGAAGAAAAAAACTTCATGTTCTCTTTATATCGACCTTCTGAATATATACATGCACAAATGCCTGCGTGCTTGTGTACACATATTCGTAAATACATGGATGAATGCTAAACAATTATTCATATTTTGATTCATGCATAGTATGAATATATAGTGCATCATGAACATAAGTGTTCGAGACCTACTTGTACTGAGGGTCTCACAATCCTACCAACATAATTATTCAAATAAATTACCTCATTTTCCGTAAAAGTCTACGATAAAAATCACGCAGAGACATAAGTAAGCTGTTCATGTTATTCACTATAAGGGGAAAAAATCCCAACTAGAAATACAATTACAGCGAGTGTGCCTTAACGTGCTTTAATCCATTGAGAAGCCCTTTTCGCGCCTCCCACTGGACGCCCACGCGGAGCCTGTTGCCCCTGCTGCGCGATGGGGGGCGGGATGGCATGGGAGGGTGAAGGGGAGGGCGTGGGCGCGCGGGCGGGTGGTTCCAGGGGCTCAGAGGACGTTGCAGCGCGTCGGCGCGAGCCCCTTATTTGCATGGCACGCCCGCCCGCACAGCGTGCAGTCCGGACGCGCCATCCGCAATTATCCAACTCGGCTCTCCCTTCGCCGCCCTCTTTCACCCTTCCTCTCACCTCATCTAGTCTACTCGTGCTCCGTTGTGGTCGCACACACCCGCCGGCCCCGACGTTACCGCCCCCCGCCGCCTCCGCCGCCTCCGCCGCCCCCGCCGGCTACCCCGCTGCCGACCCCGCTGCCGACCCCGCTGCCGACCCCGCTGCCGACCCCGCTGCCGACCCCGCTGCTGACCCCGCTGCCGAACCCGCTGCCTGCACCGTTGCCTACCCCGTTGCCTACCCTCCTTCCCACTTTAACTTCCTCCTTTACCTTCTATCCACTTCACCTCCCAACCTCTAATCACCGCTTCTGCCCCCGCCGCCCCCACCCCCTGCCGCCCCCGCCGCCCCCGCCACCCCCGTCACTTCCTCCGTCCTCGCCGGCTACCCCGCTCCCGACCCCGCTCCCGACCCCGCTGCTGACCCCGCTGCGGACCCCGCTGCCGAACCCGCTGCCTGCACCGTTGCCTACCCCTTTCCTACTTTAACTTCTTATTTTACCTTCATATCCACTTCACCTCCCAACCTCTAATCACTGCTTCCACCCCCCGCCGTCCTCATCCCTCCCCACCGCTCGCTGTTGCCCCCGCCGACCCCGCCGCCTCGTAGCCCTCGTCCGACCGCATTGCTCTTGATAAGCTTCGTTAGGCGGCCCGCTCGGAGGCAATAATTAAAACAATATCATCGTCCGCTCTTCAAGGCAGCTTATAATTATGAGTTACTTATTGCGGTTTGAAGGCATTTCACATTTAGAGTTCGATGGGTTACTTAATCGTGGAGTCCTTCCCGTTTTTACTGGTTGCCGTCTTACTGTCGCTTCGAGCAACATGTGAAAATCTCGCCGCAGATTTTTCAGAAAGCTGAAATTAACGATTAATTATTTCTTAATATTACATTTTCGAAAACAATTTCAGTTAGAATCACCACTTCGCTCATTTTTTTCTCTCGGATATGCTGAATATAGAGAATGAAACAATTTCAACAATTTTCAAATAATCTTTGTTACTACTTTCTAATGCGCGTAGAAACTGAAAGAAATATAGGTGGCGTTCAGCCATGTGTAATATGAATATTGTTTCATTAGATACCCAGGAAATCGAGAAACATCCCAAAACATTTAGTTTCGATTTTGGCTGAAAAATTCAAATTTGTATTTGACTGTATTTTTTCGCCTATGCTCATACTACGGATTGTTCACGTGATGCACTGAATTTTCATATTCAGTGCATCACGGCTTACGACACAACAGACGACATGCGAAACCAAGGCTCTAAGGAAGAGGCTGACCAGTGAATATTTCATTCTCTCATCTTGCGTTAATACAATATTATTGAGTGTTCATATAAACTATTGTAGGTTATTGCATTATTCATGTAGAGAGTATTTTATTTGTTTATTTTGAGCAGTGGGCGTGTTACTTTTTGGAAAATAATTTTGTGTGGTTTTGTTCAGCAGAAGTTTTGCTACAGGTTTGTATTAATAATAATAATTGTAATAATAATAATAATAATAAAGTAATATATAATAACAATTTACAAAACAAAATTAACTAAAACAGGAGACTATAAATCCATAGACATTAAACACTGTCCATGTGACAAGGTAACATATTTTGGAGTAACAAAATGGTTCAAGCTTTTATAATTAGTTCACTTCTCAATATACCTTGCTGTATTTACTAATATTCATTGTGTTTGAAAATGTATCACTTTCATTGAATAGCCAATATCATTAAAAAATAAGAGCGCAAAAATTCTGAAACGTAATAAAGGTTTTTACATTATTTCAGATTATCTTTTAATAGTAAGCTTCAGTTTCCCAGAGATCCGAGATTAAAATTGCAACTTTTATTTATGTTTACGTTTGTAGACAAGCTGTCCTTGCAGCCGGCTGTACGGCGAATGAATATTGAAGTTGGAAGAAACTCTGAGCGTGTCATCATTTGCCAGCATCGAGAGGGTGGCCTCGAATATCCAATTTATGAATGTTTAAAAATCATCCTCCCTTTTAATTGAATTATCCGCAGATGGCTGTCGGATCCCGGTTGCCGCGCTGCAGTATCATATGTATACGGCAATAAATTGGACGCGCGGGTGTTGACCGGGGTGGCCGTTCGCAAATACGTTTCCCGAACGCGCGTTGCTCCGAATTACCCTTCGCGCTGCCATAAAGGTCTTAATAAGCGATCCGGAGGGATAATTCCGTTAACATTGCTAATTGCTTTCTTTGCGCGCCCGCGACATAATGGATTTCGCGCTAATGCGAAAAAGCTTTGCTCTTCGCTGCGGGGGTGTCTGCCTGGTCGGCCGATGGGTTAGTGTGTGTGTGTGTGTGTGTGTGTGTGGGATTATGAGCACTCTCGCTGTTCACCGGGAGGTACACCGCTCAGTGATCAGTGTGGTCTTTTGACACTGTGGTGTTTCGTCTGATGTCGATGCATCATAAATCGGTACTACGTTTTTTTAATTCCGCGGTGGCAGCAGAGAGACCATGGCAATTCTCAATCATAAAAAGTTTTTGAAAAATGATACTCTATATATATATATATATATATATATATATATATATATATATATATATATATATATATTGTTTATAGGTATAAATAAACCACAAATCCCTCGCATTTTAATTTGAATAGCTCAGAATAACGATCAGGCGGGAGCAGGAAAGGAGAAACTTCGGAAAAAGCTTGGGTATTATCTTGGTCGTTTTTGTTCATATTTTTATTCAACAAGTGTTGCCATGGTCCGTAGTTTTGGTTATGGAATTTGCTTGCAATTCCCCTCCAAATTACCATTTTTTACAGTTTTGTACCCATTAATTAAAGAAATTAAATGATGAGTTACGATAAAATGTCACTGCAACGCACCCAATTGTTCACCGAGCCCACTTCCTCGACTCAAAGCGGGCATCGCTCCGATGCGGTGCGTCGCGTCAGTCGCCGCAGAAGATTGCAAAGGGCAAGGGAGTGGCGAGGGAGTGCAAAGGGCGAAGGCCGCCTTGTGTTGGCGAGAAGAATTACTGGGGATGCGGAGTAAAGGAGCGTGAAGAGGGGGCCTGGGCGCGGGGCGGGGGAGGGGCGGAAGGGAGCTGGGGAGTAATTAGGAGCAGATAGGCCCAAGCGCCGCTTGGAAGATGCTCGAGAAGCCAGCCCACAGCCAGCGCAAAGGGGTGGCGTGGAGGAAGGGAGAGTGGTCCGCTGGGGAGAATCACATATTACATGCACAAAAGCAGTGGGGCGGAGAAAATGAACGCTTTAATAGCATGGAAATTGTTTTTGCTCATGCTCGGTAGGCTGAATTGAATCCAAGATGTTTACTTAAACTAGGTGTTTGCTGGAAGTAGTTTTAGTTGGGGTTACAGTCCAAATAAGAGTTGTGTTTTTCTCATTAATACAAAGATGAATATCTATTACTTCATTGCTAAATGATAGTAACAATGTTCACAGAATAGAGTTAAAAGAATAGATTTATTCCAGTTAGTCGATATAGATGAGAAAATAATAACAATAATGAAACAATACGATAGTTTGACTAAGAAAGGAAGGGAACGTTATCAAGTTGAAGAATTTACTAGAAAAAAGGAATATAATTAATTTTATATAATTAATGTAACTTTTAAGCAAAGTTATAACTATTGACATTTCAGACAATGAGAAACAGGCGACAACAAGTTTTATTAACATTTATTAAAGTTTAAAAACATGAAACTCTTCACAACGTTTTGGTGAATGGTTCCTATTATCATCAGGTGCAATTTGTTGAAAAAACGATATAAACAAGTATCTTATTTCCTCTAATGCGAATACATTCTGCTTTGTCAGAAAGTAATATAATTATTTTACTTCATTACCAAAAAAACGAAAGTCAAAGCATGCATTTACTTAAATTCTTGCATCCTATTACTCTAACAAGATACACACATACGAGTATACTTTCTTTAATCTTTCCGTAGCCTTGCGTGGGAACTTAGGTCTCTAAAATACTTATTTGTCCAATATAATAAACGGAACAAAATGAGAAGTTGTTTCGCTCACAAAATATATCAGTCCTCTATTATTGAACAAAATTAGCACATTTTTTATGTTAAACATTTTGATCGCTCAGCATGAACTCCGAACACCCAAGTTATTCCCTAGTTGCATTCTCATTGTCAAAAATGTAACGCTACCCGTAGCGTTTCTTTGATAGAAGCAAAGATGGTAATATGAGCCATGTATGTAAGTCCCCTTAGTATCTGTTCATACATAGCACACATTCTGGTAGGAACGGTTTTACGGAACGGTAGTTTAGTAACTCTTTTTGCGATCATAGCTCTGTGGTTCATTTGTGAACGAGAGCTGATTGGTAACAGAGGTGTTCGTGTTTTCACGATTCTAAAAATTTCGGAAGGTAAGACTTGGTTTTTAATTACAGTTTGAGTTACTTTGACCGAGTCTAATTTCTAACGAATGAAATACATTATATTTTAAACATTGTTTGTAGCGTACCAACTTCGTAAAAGAAATGGCATTAAACATCTATTCACAGAACATGCATTAGCCGGTAGGGATTGATTCGACCATTTTGTGAACATATTTTTACAAACGTGTTTTAGCTTCAAACGCACTCCTTAACACATCATCTCCTTACAACGAGGTACTTGTGGCGTCAGGAGAAACAAACATGCCTTCATACAAAAAAACTAAAAGCGGAAAGGCGAAAAGCTCGAAACATGCAGGTAAGAAAAATCATAACCGAACATCAGTAATATTTCAAACGGAAAATGCTTGATGGTGAATCAGAAGAAGCAGACTACTCTATCAGTTCAGGAGTCCCAGTTTTGGAGTCACTAGTAGGGGTTGCTGGGGCCGAAAGGGACATTTACACTTGTGATTTTTGTGATTGTTTTTTATTTTCCAAGTTTTTGTAATAAAATAGCATTTACATGTATAAAGATGTAATTAGTTTCTCTTGCGCCCATGTATTCATTTCTTTATTAAGGGGCGTATAATACCAGCACATACATTTTTTTAAAATATGACTTCTGAATTATTAATTTTTTACCAACTTTCTGAACAGTTAAAAACGTTCATTTTTTTATTTAGTATACTTAAACGGCGAAGTTTAAATTTTTATGTTTGCTTTCAAAAAAGGAATTTAATTTATTTTTTAAAGTCGAAACAAACGTTGGGGCTCATATTACCTTCTCCCCCAATTGAATGTTGATTCATGGATAATAGAACACCATTACGTTAGAGAAAGTGATTAGCACCAGTTGCGAGCGATTTTCATACGTTTCATTTAGCCTTAAGCATGCTCGCCTGGTGTGATTTGCCCAATTTCATTGTCTGTTTATCAGTTCTGGCAGTGAACGAGGTATTAGCCAATTAATATCATAGGTAGATTTGGAGAGAAAAATTTCGGGATGTAATGATAATTATTTATAAAACGTACTACCTAATGAAGTAAATAGATAAGATCATCTTCAAGGAAGAGTGTCTGAAGAAATTGGTGTGCAATAGGGCAACGATTCTAGTGAAAGTGAAGCACTCCCGACCGAGTCTTTGTTGTACCTACTGGGAAAGCGTGGAATGCGGTCCCGCATTGTTATACACGGCGACGTGCTTTCAAAGATTTCATCTCATCCAAAATCTATCTTCATTCAGTCTTCGTAAAATCCCCACTCATCCTACTCGCATTATAAATAAATATCCATTTTATTCATTTTATAAAATATTTTCAAGCCCAGAAGAGAACTTATGAAGTACCGTCATGGTTTTCTCAACCTTTGTAATGGTGTAAGCTTATGGTAAGTTGTAATTGATAAGCGATCAATACATACCTTTTTTATTTTCATCTGACCTATGTACAATAAATAAATTAAATAATAAAAATATATATTTATTAAGTGCATGCTATATTACTTATTACACCATGCATATCAAACCCGGAGGTCGTTGGGAGAAACTATTCATTTCTGGCGAAATTCTGTTGCAGAAACAAATACAATTGGCATGAATAGTGTACAAGGAATGTAATAGCTTCTGAAAAAAGATGCTGTATGAATATCACTTCCAATCGCAGTTGATGGTACTTTTGTATTTGTGTTTAGCATTGTATGCCTCGTAAATAACAATTGGCCTCGGCCTCGTTAGATCCTGAGGTTCCCAGTCGGTCGTCCAACCAGGAACCCGTGATGTTTTGAATTCGCCTAACCTCGTGACTTGACTCGTGAACGGATTCTGGTAGCAACGCCAGTTTCGAGGTCGTGAACTTTCAGTCCCAGCATTCGTCTGGATGACCAAGGGAAACCACGAGAACCCCGATGAGGATGGCAGGCACTGGGATTGAACACAGACTGCGTTTTTACTTGCGTCATTGAGTGCGTTTTGGCTTACTTATGAAACGGTTACTTATATAATCCCAAGATATAAGATGTAAAATAGAAGGTGAGAAATTTTGAAATTAGCAGAACTTGAGACAAACAGGGGCATAAAAACATAAATTATTTAGTCTATAATCTAACAGACGGTATCTTTAAAAAGGAATGAACGTATGGTAGAACAATAAAGAAAGTAAGCGAGACGTGCCAAAAAATTTCCTGCCTTTACGATCTCATTCAGCAAAATCGACCGTTTTTTAGATTTCTTATTAGAATGACGATTGATTGTTATGACTCCATGCGCGTCAACTACTGAGGGTATTAGTCCCGTAAGTGTAGTGCGTGTTTTGCATTGGGAGGCGACTGTTATTGTCCCCACTGGATAGCGACATCGACGTCGACCTACCGTCGACTAGCGGAGTTTAACCCAACCAGGTATTTCCCACCAGCGAGGCACCGCCCCAGCCGGGACAAGTTCTAAGACCCAGACCGGTCTTCCGGCATGTGTGGTAGTGTAGTGCATGTTAGTGTGTATGTGTGTGTGTGTGTGTGTGTGTGAGTGGTGAGGATAGGACAAGGAAGAGAAAGAAAAGACCGCGCGCGGTCCTTTTGTCAGGGTACTGCTTCAGCATTTGCCTGGTGTTGATCGGAGAAACCACGGAAAACTACCGATCAGAGCATTCGGCCGCTAGAATTCTTCTCCAGACAGCAACTGAATTCGACCTAGCTGAAAAGTTAGAGTCGAAAATCCTGCCGCCGTCGGGACACGAAAATTGAACCTCTGTGTCAGAGACACAGCAGTGACATCACTTGATGCACTGAGCCACCGCTCACGGTAAGAATGAAAATTGTTCCCTGTGTTTTGAACAGTTCAGTGTATTACAAAATTAAAATTATTCAGATATTGATTTACAACATTGTAAACTGTAAAATATCAACAATGCAAGAAGTCCATTGCTACATTTAATATAATAACGCTTCTCTAACATTATTTGGTGTGGTCACTTGGGTCACCTACACTAATGTGCATGGTCAAAGTCGTTCTTGGTCGAGTGTAAATATTTGCTGATAAAAAGAAATGATTAATTCTGTGAATTCCATGAACTACATTCTGCATTGTTTGACAAAAATGTGTCAGTTAAAGCATTTTTGGGTGTAGTGCAGTGCTTTCGATTAAGTGAAAAGAGTAATAATATATCATGGGAGAGGGTAGTTGAATATTATTTTAAAACATCTTTGCATGACTCTCTTGTAGAAGAGCCATCCTAACATTTTACGTGTACCGACGGACGTAATTCATTCTCCAGTTCGTTACTGCCTGCTTTTGCGAAGCAACCTGGTGTCCGCTCGTGAGATTAACTGTTCGTAACGAGGAATTTCGCTGAATTTCCGTTGTTGGGAGGAAGTGAATTTGAGGGGAAAGTTGAAGTGAGGCTCCCATTATATTAAAAAGCGCAAGTTACTCAGGTTTCATGAATAGGACGGAAACTGCAAACGTTGCAAACTAAATGTGTTTCATTATGTAGTCTGTCCGGAAATGTTGACTTACGACGCATGTAATACGTAGTACCCACACACTGAAGTATCAGAGTACATGCAAAGAGCCACATATAAACTTTACGTTGAAATAAGGATGGATCTATATTTTACTAATGAAATGAAATTCGTTTTTCTTGTTAATTTTATTTGAGTAAGCATACGTATTTTTTTGAAATTTGATTACGATAGTATCTGGCCAAGTAATATTATTATACATACTCAGAAATAAGAACTAAAATTAGTGGTGCTTCAACAGCAAATGTGTTTCTTGCATCCTTATCTAAATTTTCAAATTTTAGAAATTTAGTGAATTCAACGAAATTGCGACCCATGTCAATCATTCGAGAGTCCCTTCTTGTATCCGTGAGGGAAAATTAAAGAAAAAATTGCACATATACAATTTTCAAAAAATCTAGGTTTTCAACCAACATAAGACCTCCATCATTCTCTTCAAACGTTCTTTACACTATCTGAGAACAAAGAAAATCCGTTCAGATCGAACGACGGACAGATTTGTTTCGCCGTCAATCGATTTTTCGGTATCAAGCACCCACAAAACATGGATTTTGGCTACAGAAAGTGTTAGAAGACGTAATTTACTATATTTATGATTTATCCACTTTTTCGTTACCAGGGCCCGGCAATAAAAAAATATTTCTGCCAAACTTTCCTTTTTCTTCAGAGCATGATTACTTATTTTTTACTTTCTCGTATACAAACGTATATACGTAGTAATATACGTAGTATAGAGAAAGTTATGTAATATGTAATGCTGCGGAAAAGAAAGTTTTCAAGATTTCAACGGAAATACACGTTTTGGGGTCAACTGATACCGAAAAGTGTTTTTTTCAACTCGTCTGTCCCTTCGTCCGTCCGTGTGTGTGTCTGTCTGTGTGCCAGTGTGTTTGTCTGTCTGGTGTATGTGAACAACACTAGCACCGGAACTATACGTACGATTTTTTCCAAACTGAATCAACCCCTGTAGATCTGCCCTAAGTCGAAGAGAACCAAAGCCAAATTTTGAGAAAAATTCATTACTTTTTGCGAGTACTTTACACGAAACCCCTCGGACATTTTCAACACTTTCTCAAAAACAGCTCCAATTTTTTTCTTTAAATTTCTTGTAAGAATAGAGTAATTTACACTTATAAATGTGGCATCGGTCCGATTTTCACCGTTAACTGAATTTTCGAAAATTGCAAAAGTTTGAATTTTTTTCGACGTCTTCCTACAACTATGAAATCGAAGACAGATTTTTCCTTCAGTAGAAATTTGTTGCACGTAAATGGGTCTTTGATTGAGGTCATGTAGGTTTTCTGAAAATTTTAGTAGTTTTCGTGCAATATTGAGTGCAATATTTGCAGTTTTAAAAAATATCAAAAACCAGATTTTCTCAAAAACGGCTCCAATTTTTTTCTTTAAATTGTTGATACCGGTAGTGCCAAATGTACCCTATACAATGACATAAACACTATATTGCTATATTTTTCAAAAATTACAAAAATATAATATTTTTGACTTGCGTCTCACGTCGATAATATTTACGTTCGAGGCAACTTCTCTTTATTGTACTTTCGAGTACATGTGCTTTAAATAATGTAAAATAAAGTTTCTCGAAAACTCAACAGTTTTCTGTGAAAACGTGCTAAAATTTCCACATTTTCAGATACACTCAAATGCCATTTTCTTAAAAATGGCTCCAAATTTTTTCTTCAATTTTTCCAAAAAATCATGCTAATTGCACTGTTTAATATCACGTAAATTTCATTTTGATGTATTCTTTTGTTTTTTCAAAAATTTCGCAAATCTAATGTTTTGAAATATCTCTCACGGAGGTAATATGCACATTTTCATAAATTTGTATACATTATTAAATTTGTAAGGGGAAGTGCTTTAAATGACTTTAAATGGAAATTTTCCGGAACTCAATAGATTTATGTGAAAATGAACATCAAATTTCGCATTTACAGAAATGCTTAATCGCAATTTTCTTAAAAACGGCTTCAAATTTTTCAATGAAATTTTTATTTTGGACGAGGTTTTACTCTTTTTTAATATTCTTGAAGTAATCTTTTGGGGAAGGAAAGCGAAAAGTTGAGATAATGTAAAAAACATATACTTTGGGCGACAAAAGATGGCTGTGGGCTAGACAATAGACCAGGACGTTAAAGCCAGACAGCTCCAAGGAAATTAGAAAAATTTGCTACGAAAAAGAGTGTGCCATTCTGTAACATATCTAGTGTCTTCTGACGAAATAAGTGCGAGGATGTAAAAATCATCCTTTTGTCAAAATCTGTCACTTATTAATGCGGTATCTCTTTCAAATACCGTTGAGAATAATATTGACTACATTAGAAATATATTTGTTAATACGGACGTGACTTCAGGAAATGTTTATTTTACACCCAAAAATTTTCCATCACGGGAAACGATTGCCTTCTAACCTTTCTCAGGACGCTAACAGTCGAGATAGATGGAATGAAATACAAGTGGTTGTCTTTGCATTTGACAAAGTGCTTATGTAATAACTCAAAAGATTCAAACCTAGTATTTTTTTACACTTATCTCTAGAAGATTTATTTTTATCAATCAATATCTGCATATAAACAGTAATGTATTGAGCATACCAACTATTACTAATTAAACGTAACTTTCTGTCGTCGCTTAAGATTCTCACAAATTCAAACTATTCAAGTTCATATTGTATACGATATTCACATTATATGTAAATGTATGTATTGGATTCTGTTATTAATTTACTAGTTACTTCAATGTAATGAATACAAACATAAACGCATTTAAAATATTGTATTTAATTACTTTTCTATTAATTACAACCCCATTACATTACTTGTTAAACAAGGCTTTCCGGGAAGAATATTGAAATGTATGCTATTAGAGTTACAAATGAATAGTAAATTGAATAGACATACGGTTTTATATGCTTTTGAATACTTTGACTGCTTTAAATCGGTGTTGTATGTTCTATTTTATGGACGCTCATGAATGAGCTCTACCGATGTTTAATTAGCGGAAGAATTACATTCTAAAACCAATTGGATTTATATATCATTTATTCTGTAGTAATAAATGGATCTGGCTTTACTTCAAGTAGAAGAGAGATTTCATCTAGGGGAAGTTCATCACTGATACACGTGCTCTACTGTGAGCAATCTAACACATATCTAACACATATGGTCGTTTGCAATATGGCATTTTTCGAGATGAAATTCACAAAATATCTTAAAAGAATACACTGAATCTACTCTTCTCCCTTCCTCCCACTTGCAGTATTTGTATGAAGTTGGCTTCCTTAGATTATTCGACTTCTCTGTGCCTCTCGACCCTCTTCCACCCAAGCTAAAAGAGAACGGACTCGAACAGTAAGTGAGTCGAATTTCAAAAATGATGTTTGCGAACTTGAATTCTTATCTTACGTTCACAATCTGAAATCAATAGTAACTCATCGTTAAGAACATCTAATTCTTTTCTGTTGTGTGAGTGAATGTATGGCGAGTCTACGTTTTTACTGTTAAAAAATTGACCGCTTACGACTGGATGTTGTAAGCTGAATTTTTGACGATTTAATCTCAATATGGAATCACAGAATGTCGAATTTTGACCGGGAGCGGTAGCTCAGTGCATCAACTGATGTCACTGAGGCGCCTCTGACCGGGAGGTCCTAGGTTCGAGTACTGATGGCGGCAGGATTTTCGACACGAGCTTCGACACTAGCGCTGTCTGGAGGAGAATTCTAGCGGCCGGCTGCTCTGATCGGTAGTTTTCCGTGGTTTCTCCGATCAATACCAGGCGAATGCCGGAGCAGTACCCTACCAAAAGGCCAAAAGGGCCACGGACCGCGCGCGATCTGTCCTTTCTCTTCCTTGTCCTATCCTCTCCCCTTACACACACGTTTACACTAACATGCACTACACTACCACATATTCCGGGAGGCCGGTCGGGAGCTTAGAGCTTGTCCCGGCTTGGGCGGTGCCCCGCTGGTGGGAAAGTCTTGGTTAGGGGGAAACCCCACTAGCCGACGGTAGGTTGGCGCCGGATCTCTCCATCTAGCGGGGAAAGATCACCGCGCATACCCTGAGAAAAAACATGCACTAAACTAACGGGACTAATGACCAAAGCAGTTGACGTGCCCGGAAACACGAAAAAATCAAATCAATCGAATTTTGAATATGTCAGTGCTTCCTATCTCGCACGCTATCCCGCTATTCTCTCCGAGACACCCAAAAAGATCGATCGCTGCTTGTTCGTGAGAGGGTGAGTGTTCCCATGCGCGTCAACTATTATACCCATTAGCCTCACGATTGTAATGCATGCTACAACCCGGGAAGTCATGGCGTTTCTCCCCCGCTGTATTGAGGAGTACGCATCTCCAGGTATCTCCCCCAGCGGGACATTGGCGTAGCCATCTCAAGTTATAAGCTTCCGACTTGTGTGTTAGTGTAGTGCATGTATGTGTGTAAGAGGGAGGAGGGGACAAGTAGTATGACAAAGTGAAAACTGCGTGTGGTTCGTGACTCGTTTGTTCGAGTGGCAGCCGGCGACTTGCTCTTCAGCTAGGTCGAATTCAGCTGCTGTCTGGAGGAGAATTCTAGCGGCCGGCTGCTCTGATCGGTAGTTTTCCGTGGTTTCTCCGATCAACACCAGGAGAATGCCGGAGCAGTACCCCACCAAACTGGCCACGGACCGCGCGCGATCTGTCCTTTCTCTTCCTTGTCCTATCCTCTCTCCTTACAAACACACACTTACACTAACATGCACTACACTACCACATATTCCGGGAGACCGGTCGGGAGCTTAGAGCTTGTCCCGACTGGGGCGGTGCCCCGCTGGTGGGAGAGTCCTGGTTAGGGGGAAACCCCACTAGCCGACGGTAGGTCGGCGCCGGATCTCTCCATCTAGCGGGGAAAGATCACCGCGCATACCCTGAGAAAAAACATGCACTAAACTAACGGGACTAATGACCACAGTAGTTGACGCGCCCGGAAACACGAATAAATCAATCAATCAATAACCATGTACGTACCCTCTCCCTCAGAAAAAATGTCGTTCAAAATTCTATCTTCCACACCGCGCCGACAAACTTGGACACCCCTCGGCCTGGGGGAGGGCAGGGGGAGGGACGCGTTGACCAATCGCTAGCAGGTAGAACCACAGTTGTCTGTGATTGGTGCAACATTCCAAGGGGCAGAAAGAACGCTGTTTCAGGGGGAGGGGGCTAGTTCGTTTACGTACGAGACGGAAATATCGTCATATTTCCCTGCCGAAGGAGGTAGTTTGCCTGCGCGTACGCCAAGACGAAAAAAAATATTTCTAAGCGGGGTTTTCCATCCAGAATGATTGTCTATAGACCAGTAAATATTTATCATTTTAGCAAAATTTATTATAACTTTTAGTAATCGATTTGTAACTCCTGACAAACTGCCATTTTGAGATATTCATTTCAGGCACAATTTGCGGAGCCTTCCCGGCCGTTCTAACGCATATTTCGAATTTGTTTATAAAATTATAAATTGTTGCAAAATTGTTAATTCGCTGTTTTTGGTTCTGGGACATCGGGAGACTCTCCCCACTTTAGATTTGCAAAGTTTTGAAATTGTTTATAAATTTGCAATTGTTGTAAATTTTTTTATTGTCTAATCTGAATGGCGTTTAAATGTGATGCAAAATTCCGGAATCCGTTTGGTGCCATTATATCTCGTTCTCGAGATATATGTAATTGTTTATAAGAAATTAACATCTTAGTAGACCCCATTTGTTTGCGCTTAATTCATTCGCGCTAGCAGAATAGCGTGGGATGGGCATACTGAAAGAACAGTTCTCCAATGCCGCGCTTTTGCCTGCCACATACGCTTAAAATGCACTTGCTTGTAAACAAATTCTGTGGCCAATTTAATTATGCTAAATTCGTATTTTTACGCCGAGTATGAGCATAACTTTTGTTTGGTTTTTATATTCTCTTTTAAGTCCTACAATTTTCAAGTCGATATATTTATCAAATAGGAAAGAAATTGATTATAAAAAAATATTTTTCAAGGTGCATTACGCCCAAACAATTGTTTCTGTTTTTCTATCAAAGGGGTGTTGAGCAACCGAATACCTGTATTATTAATTTTTTTAAGTCCCCTGTTAACACCGAGAGTCAGAAACTATTTGTTCCTCTTGTTTAACCATTACCATTAAAAATAGGGAAACATATTGCTTAGCTGTTTGCTATAAACTGCACTGGATTGGATGAAGGTAGTGTTAAGGTTTTCAAATACAGAAATATTAAATTTTGGGTTTTGAAAGATCACATGAGTAGAATCATACATCACAATATTTACACAAGTATAGAAATTTCTAAATAAACGTATATAAACTTTAAGTTAATATTTTCAATTCAATTTATCATTTCTTTCTAAAACTGTTAATTTGATGATTTCATTGTATAATATTCAAATCAGAGCTTTATGTGCTAAATCTACGCATTGTTAATACATATTTTTAAACAACATTAATATATTTAATATACATTTAAAAGTTTTTTAGATTGGCGAACGTTTCAATGAAATTTCATGAATTCCTAAATGCTTGAAAATAAATACTTGTAAAATTAAATAATTGTAGCGTGTAAAAATATAACAAACTCACGTATTTGGTAAAACGAGTTGATATTACTAAAAGAAAGCAAAACAGATGTTATAACAATTCAAAGAGATTTAGCGTTTGTTTACAGTTTAGTAAATATCAATGCACTATCATTTCCCAGTGAAAATACATAGAACGAACTTGGTGGTCAAGTGATATGACCTTCCCAACACAGACTACATTTCAGTATCGTCAGAGCTCGAAGGTGGTTTGTTGGCCGCCATTCTACGAATCTAACAAAACCTTGAATTTTGCACGACCATCTGTACAGCGAGAACGTAGCGGTTTATTAAACGGAAACGGGCCACTCGAGGTATCTAATGTGCACTCTTTGAAAACGTTTAACCATTATAAACTATCCCTAAGAAAAATTACAAATAAACAATGTTAAAGGTCACCAGCTTAACATTGCCTTTACTATTTGAATGTTTTCAACATCCCCACAACCAACAGAAAACCCATTTTTTACAGGTTATTATAAAACCAATTCAATAAATATAAGCATTTATTCACGTTATTATTTTTAAAACACTCAAATATCTACGATGTTATTTGATTCATGTCTTCATCGAAGATCTGAGATTAAAAAACTGATAAGCAGAGAAAATTAAAGTAATTTTTAGTGATTGATAAAGTTGAATGATCAAACGAAAAACAATGTTTCTTGCTTCATATAATGCTATCGTATTTAACAGACATGTAATTACATGTGATACCTATATTTAAACATCCAAACTAATGAAAATTTTCAAAATTAAAACCATCAATAAAACGTTGATTCATCAGCAAGGATTATATTATTAAATACTTTTTTGAGATTCATGTGCTCCTGTGTGAATAACGTAGTAAACGTGATTCGTATGATCCAGTTTCTCAGAATAATACAAAACCAGCTAGACACATACACTAAACATATTAGTTGTCAAATAGTTATTTACTACATGAGTATCATAAGATATCTTATTACAATACGAAATTGGAAAATTATCAAACAAGACTCTTTAGACGAAATTGTTAACCAATTGAATATTGTAATATAATGTTAATAATGGTTTTGAATGAACGTCGAAAGTTTGAAAAACGCTGTTTAAACAATTTTAATCATACTTTGTCTAATAAACTACATAGATATTTTGAATGGCTGAGCTGCAATAAACACGCAAATTTTGGTTTGAAAATATGATTTCTACGCAAAAATTTGCATTCTAGAATCATGTAAACACCCCAGAAACATGTAACATGTTTATTATTAACAATATAGTTTTTTGTACTTTTGAGATAATACTGTTGGAAAAAATTTTTAAAAAACAGTAGCCCTCCAAAGAATAAGGAAGCGGTTAGACCCAATAGCAGCAATCATTACTAGTGATGAGTGGATCATTACTAGGAAAGAGTGGAGTGTTTAATTTACATTAATTTAATATCTCTTTTTAAAAAGAGATTTCATGAAACAAAAATCTCTAGCGTTAATATTTCTTTTCGACAATGTTAATAGAATGTTCGGCCCAGCCTGGAACGGGCCGCAGCTTCGAGGAATAGATTTACAGAAAAATTGGAGCTCTTTTTGAGGAAATTATGTAAATATGATGGGTTTGGTGTAAAGTACCTTCAAAATTAAAAGATTCGTAATATTAGCCAGATCGTTCTGGGTACATTCATTTTGGTGAAAATCTGTTTACTTTAGCTCTAGACACACGAAGCCATTTGACACAAAGAGGTTTTGGAGTACTTCGGGTTCAAAACAAAAGGCTTGGCAGCCTTGTGTATAGAAAATAAAAGAACAATACAACAACTATTTTTCGAACTAGCTCATAAATGGAAGCTTTTCTGTGAAAATTTCGACACTTCCCTCCTACAGCATTACGTATCTCTTTCTTACACGTGGAGGTGTGGACTCAGGCTACGGGGATTTGAACTGGATCTCGTAAGTCCGGGGAATTAAAGCCGACCGCACTGTAAGTTATCATTAGCATATTTTCTCAACACGCTGTCCAAGCACACTTACTACGAAAAGAATAGTTACGTGATATTCATTGCACTTAGATTTTTTATTAGAGGAATGTTCTACATGTTTAAAAGGTATCAAATTCGCAATAAGAACCCAAACGATTACAACCCACGCAACTACATAGCTCATTTTACTTAGAAATATTTTCAACCAGAAGCAGTGGTTTTTAGAACCCTCTGTGGAAGTCGTTGCCGGTCTTATCTTTCGGCGACTGTGGCCAAGGTTGAATTACGTCACAGATGAAAGTTGCGATAACGCTAGAGCTCAACACGGGCGCTTGCAGACGTTCTGAAGCCAGAATCGCAATAGGGGCATATTTGTACGAGATTCTTAAAGACATTAACACACTAAAATAAGTAGTGGCGCCTCAAAACACATGCTTTATGTGATATTTATAATGGATACGAATGATTATAACTATACAATTAACCGCAAAATTGTTTCTACCCGCAAAAATTATTCGCCGTGGATGAGATTCGATCTTACGTGCCTAAGCTTCTCCAACAGTGCGCTTACCTGCTATACCACAGAAGCTCTTATAACTTTTGTCTTTCACAAAGATGATTTTAAACTGTCATGTATCACAGATTTGACTAAAAAAGAACGTGCGGCGTTTAGATGCTTGTGTTAACTACAGACGGACAGACAGACGCCTACATGAGATCTACACCATTCTCTTAAACGTTCTTGAGATTATGAAAAAAAAAAAATTAATCAAAACCGATGACGCCGCTTTTGAGAAAATTTTGAAAATATGTCTGGGGCTTTATGTAAAGTACCTCCCAAAATTAAAATATCGGTTTCGAATTAATGGGACCGTGATATCAACAAGATCGATTGGGTATTATCAATTTGGGACAAAATCGGTTGAACAATTTAACCCCTAGCGTTGTTCGCAGACGAAAGACTGATAGACAAACGTTTTGCCGTCATTCAATTTTTCGGTAACAACGATCCACAAAACATGAATTCTGGCTACACAACGCGTTAAAGGATTTCCCCCTAAATTTAGCAAATAAATTTATTCACTTTTTCCTTACCAGGATGGGACGGTTTTTAAGCCGAAAATTCGCCGTATTCTGGTGCACGATTACAATACCTTTACTTCTTACGACAGTAAGTGCGAGAAAGTAAAAATCAATAAAAACATTTAATCTTTTTTTCCACCCCCATTTCCGTCTTCCTAAAGGCCTAATAAAATAGCCTGTCCAACATAAAATGTATTAACCCCTATGTTATTTTTCCTAGTTTACCAATCCCCGTCTCAGTACAGGGGAGTGGAGGCAAAACTAGGAGAAGAAAAATCCTACACCACTAACACCTGGCTGTAGAGTCCCAACTGGGACAGGCAGCTGAAGAGAGCATCAACCTCAGAAGCGTCGGCAATGAGCGCAATAATGGATGCTGTGGGCAGCAACAATTGACGCTGCCAAAATTGGACACATATTTGCTTATCAATTCCTGTTAAAATTGTTTTGTTTTTCAGTTAGCATTGCTGTGATTAAATGTTCTTATAAGTCTTGTTTATGGACCACTAATTCGTGTTTCGAATACATAAAATTATTTTTGCCCGATCTCAAGATATTCTAAAAGAATTCTTAAATATTATATTTTCTTTTAAATGATGACCTACAAGTACAACCAAACAAATTATAATTAGTCTCTTCATAAATAATTAAGAAATTAAACAGTTATTGATGCCCCGGAAAGCAGTAAGCCCGCTAAAACATTTCATTTTCGCTGCGAACTCTATTTCAAAATGTATTTTAATTTGCTGCTTTAGTTAGTGAAAAAGGTAAAATAATTTGGAAAGTAAATAAATGAATACTATTATAAATACGTATTGCCTAATGCATATCTGCGTATATATATATATATATATATATATATATATATATATATATATATATATATATATCGACTTTAAACTCGATTACAACATTTTATTGAACGTAGATATATTCTAACATTAACGTTAAGTAAATAAAGGCCGGTATTACACTGTAAAAGATCTTTGTCAAAGATATTTTATAAAAGAAATATGACAGGGTAATAGCCAATATTTTATAAAAGATTTCTTTTAGAAAATTTCTTGGATAAAATGTAGTCTCCGGCTTCCAAGTTTTATCATATTTGGTAACATGGTGTCCTATATAGGGGTATTGCTTCAACCAAAGTCATAATTGCTGAGTGCGAGTAATTAGAATGTTTATATAATACTGTCCATCCGAACTACAAAAGTAAAACCAAACGAATTAATGTTTGTAGGACACATTTTCCCGGGAAGTGGAAAATATGGTGTTTGGAAAATGCCCAGTTCAGGAAGATAATTTTTTTAAACTTTCCTATCAGAGGACTGAATTTCGAAAGAAGGAAGAACGACAAAGAAAATTAAATGTTTCCTCATCCATCCTCAATTAATTAACTTCGAAGGTCTTTAATTAATGCTTCACAATGTGCGACACATAACCTCACCATGGCGTTGTTCTAAAGACCCACCCACAAACGTTTTCTTATTTACCTTTTACTACATTAGCATTAAACATAGATTAGTTATAATAAAACAAAGTAGCAAAACACAACTATTTGTGCGTAATTGATTGTAAATCGCGAGCAAACCTACATAAAATTTGGACGAAATGTAATACGCTCATCAAATTTCTTTGTCAAAGTTTTCTCATCAAAGTTCCGAGACTGCCACAAAGTTCTTTAGCAAAGATATGTCATATAACTTTTATAGTGTAATACCGGCCAAAGCCGCCGTATGTTATATCTTTCCCATTCATGTCGCCAACAATGAACTTCTCGGAAACACATCTCAAATATCCATAGTTGAATATTATAACAAGAAAATATCAAATTTTTGTAATAAACGTTCCTTCAAAATTCCGGTATTTTCTGTTTTTCTTTCATGTTATATTTAAATACTATTATTAAGAGAGAAAACATCATTGAGATAATTTCAATTAAATCAATGCAACTCGAAGAGCAAACGCTCGTGCGATTTGAAGAATAAACGCGTTTTTTGTGTACTCAGAATTTGTCTTGTATATGAGTTAGGGCAAGGGGATACCAAAATTTAAGAAAACGTTCACAGAATACATTTCTCCCTACAGTACATTACACAGCAAATTTGAATTTTCCCCGCTTCGTTTGACGAGCTGTCATTCTGAATTTCTTTTGAATTCTGATGATTGTCGGGACGGACAAGGCGCTATTACGACGCTGTATTTTTCATTTAATGTCAAAAACAGTTAAAAATTGTGTGTAATGTACTGTAGGGAGAAATGTATTCTTTGAACGTTTTCTTAAATTTCGGTATCCCCTTGCCCTAACTCATATACAAGACAAATTCTGAGTACACAAAAAACGCGTTTATTCTTCAAATCGCACGAGCGTTTGCTCTTCGAGTTGCATTGATTTAATTGAAATTATCTCAATGAGGTTTTCTCTCTTAATAATAGTATTTAAATATAACATGAAAGAAAAACAGAAAATACTGGAATTTTGAAGGAACATTTATTACAAAAATTTGATATTTTCTTGTTATAATATTCAACTATGGATATTTGAGATGTGTTTCCGAGAAGTTCATTGTTGGCGACATGAATGGGAAAGATATAACATACGGCGGCTTTGGCCGGTATTACACTATAAAAGTTATATGACATATCTTTGCTAAAGAACTTTGTGGCAGTCTCTGAACTTTGATGAGAAAACTTTGACAAAGAAATTTGATGAGAGTATAACAGTTCGTCCAAATTTTATGTAGGTTTGCTCGCCATTTACAATCAATTACGCACAAATAGTTGTGTTTTGCTACTTTATGTTTTATTATAACTAATGTATGTTTAATGCTAATGTAGCAAAAGGTAAATAAGAAAACGTTTGAGGGTGAGGCTTTAGAACAACGCCATGGTGAGGTTATGGGTCGCACATTGTGAAGCATTGATTAAAGACCTTCGAAATGAAGAATTATTTGAGGATGGATGAGGAAACATTCAATTTTCTTTGTCGTTCTTCCTTCTTTCGAAATTCTGTCCTCTGATAGGGAAGTTTAAAAAAATTATCTTCCTGAACTGAACATTTTCCAAACACCATATTTTCCACTTCCCGGGAAAATGTGTCCTACAAACGTTAATTCGTTTGGTTTTACTTTTGTAGTTCGGATGGACAGTATTATATAAACATTCTAATTACTCGCACTCAGCAATTATGACTTTGGTTGAAGCAATACCCCTATATCGGACGCCATGTTACCAAATATGATAAAAGTTGGAAGCCGGAGACTACATTTTATCCAAGAAATTTTCTAAAAGAAATCTTTTATAAAATATTGGCTATTACACTGTCATATTTCTTTTATAAAATATCTTTGACAAAGATCTTTTACAGTGTAATACCGGCCTTTATTTACTTAACGTTAATGTTAGAATATATCTACGTTCAATAAAATGTTGTAATCGAGTTTAAAGTCGAGAAGTATGTGTATATATATATATATATATATATATATATATATATATATATATATATATATATATATATACGCAGATATGCATTAGACTATACGTATTTATAATAGTATTCATTCATTTACTTTCCAAATTATTTTACCTTTTTCACTAACTAAAGCAGCAAATTAAAATACATTTTGAAATAGAGTTCGCAGCGAAAATGAAATGTTTTAGCGGGCTTACTGCTTTCCGGGGCATCAATAACTGTTTAATTTCTTAATTATTTATGAAGAGACTAATTATGATTTGTTTGGTTGTACTTGTAGGTCATCATTTAAAAGAAAATATAATATTTAAGAATTATTTTAGAATATCTTGAGATCGGGCAAAAATAATTTTATGTATTCGAAACACGAATTAGTGGTCCATAAACAAGACTTATAAGAACATTTAATCACAGCAATGCTAACTGAAAAACAAAACAATTTTAACAGGAATTGATAAGCAAATATGTGTCCAATTTTGGCAGCGTCAATTGTTGCTGCCCACAGCATCCATTGTTGCGCTCATTGCCGACGCTTCTGAGGTTGATGCTCTCTTCAGCTGCCTGTCCCAGTTGGGACTCTACAGCCAGGTGTTAGTGGTGTGGGATTTTTCTTCTCCTAGTTTTGCCTCCACTCCCCTGTACTGAGACGGGGATTGGTAAACTAGGAAAAATAACATAGGGGTTAATACATTTTATGTTGGACTGGCTATTTTATTAGGCCTTTAGGAAGACGGAAATGGGGGTGGAAAAAAGGATTAAATGTTTTTATTGATTTTTTACTTTCTCGCACTTACTGTCGTAAGAAGAAAAGGTATTGTAATCGTGCACCAGAATACGGCGAATTTTCGGCTTAAAAACCGTCCCATCCTGGTAACGAAAAAGTGAATAAATTTATTTGCTAAATTTAGGGGGAAATCCTTTAACGCGTTGTGTAGCCAGAATTCATGTTTTGTGGATCGTTGTTACCGAAAAATTGAATGACGGCAAAACGTTTGTCTATCAGTCTTTCGTCTGCGAACAACGCTAAGGGTTAAATTGTTCAACCGATTTTGTCCAAAATTGATAATACCCAATCGATCTTGTTGATATCACGGTCCCATTAATTCGAAACCGATATTTTAATTTTGGGAGGTACTTTGCATAAAGCCCGAGAGATATTTTCAAAATTTTCTCAAAAGCGGCGTCATCGGTTTTGATTAATTTTTTTCCATAATCTCAAGAACGTTTAAGAGAATGGTGTAGATCTCATGTTGGCGTCTGTCTGTCCGTCTGTAGTTAACACAAGCATCTAAACGCCGCACGTTCTTTTTTAGTCAAATCTGTGATACATGACAGTTTAAAATCATCTTTGTGAAAGACAAAAGTTATAAGAGTTTCCGTGGTATAGCAGGTAAGCGCACTGTTGGAGAAGCTTAGGCACGTAAGATCGAATCTCATCCACGGCGAATAATTTTTGCGGGTAGAAACAATTTTGCGGTTAATTGTATAGTTATAATCATTCGTATCCATTATAAATATCACATAAAGCATGTGTTTTGAGGCGCCACTACTTATTTTAGTGTGTTAATGTCTTTAAGAATCACGTATAAATATGCCCCTATTGCGATTCTGGCTTCAGAACGTCTGCAAGCGCCCGTGTTGAGCTCTAGCGTTATCGCAACTTTCATCTGTGACGTAATTCAACCTTGGCCACAGTCGCCGAAAGATAAGACCGGCAACGACTTCCACAGAGGGTTCTAAAGACCACGGCTTCTGGTTGAAAATATTTCTAAGTAAAATGAGCTATGTAGTTGCGTGGGTTGTAATCGTTTGGGTTCTTATTGCGAATTTGATACCTTTTAAACATGTAGAACATTCCTCTAATAAAAAATCTAAGTGCAATGAATATCACGTAACTATTCTTTTCGTAATAAGTGTGCTTGGACAGCGTGTTGAGAAATATCTGTGATAGCACAGTGCGGTCGAGCCAGACCTACGGACTACAGGGATCCGAGTTCAAATCCCAGTAACGCTGGAATATTTCTACCTCCACGTGTAAAGAGAGATACGTAATGCTGTAGGAGGAAGTGTCGAAATTTTCACAGAAAACACGTTTTGTAAGTAGCTAGTTCGAAAAAAGTGGATTGTTGGTATTGTTCTTTTATTTTCTATACACAAGGCTGTAAAAACGCTTGTTTTTTGAACCCGAAAAAGTGATTTTCCAAAAAACCTCTTTGTGAATCCGTCTTCGTGTGAGTAATTCTAGAGCCTAAAGTAAACAGATTTTCACCAAAATGGATATTCCTTGAACGATCTGGCTAATATTACGAATCTTCGAATTTGAAACTAATCTTTTAATTTTGAAGGTACTTTACACCAAACCCCATCATATTTACATAATTTCCTCAAAAAGAGCTCCAATTTTTCTGTAAATCTATTCCTCGAAGCACAAGATGTTTAAAAGTGGCGTACGTTCAATTTTGGGCGAACGATCTGAATTCTCGAAAATTGCGAACAAATACCTATTAACATTGTCGAAAAGAAATATTAACGCTAGAGATTTTTGTTTCATGAAATCTCTTTTTAAAAAGAGATATTAAATGAATGTAAATTAAACACTCCACTCTTTCCTAGTAATGATCCACTCTTCACTAGTAATGATTGCTGCTATT